>JAULKM010060523.1:0-12347 GCA_032355605.1 Rubia tinctorum | reverse complement strand
AGGGCTAGGGAATAAGAGTGACTTGCTCCCCATCTATATTGGAGATGATAGAACAGATGAAGACGCTTTCAAGGTGAGCCCCGTTTATGATTTTGTTTACGTCATTCACTTCTTTCTTGAATTCGAGTTCATTCTGCAAAGCATCCGAAGGAGGAAAATGGCATTTATCTGTTTGTTTTTCACGTTGCATACGGTTATTACTTCAGACGTGACATTCCAAATCATTTCAGCGGAACAGAATGTGACGATGCTTCTCAATTTTGTGACAGTTTAGACATCTGACGATTCTCTCTGTGACTGTTAAGGTATTACGAGAGGGAAGCCGGGGATATGGTATAATAGTGTCAAGCGTGCCAAAAGAAAGCAAAGCAATCTTTTCGCTAAGGGATCCTTCAGAGGTTTGTTTAGAAAAACTCCTTTTCAGCATTTGATTCGCAGTTTAAATTTAACGGTTAATTAAATTTAGCGAAACCGGATATGTTTTTTGCAGGTTAAGGCATTCCTAGAGGCACTCGCGACGACGAAGGAACAATAGTACGATCCTCCTGAGAAGATCTCAAGTTGAGTTTTTGTTTAGGGGGATTAACAACAAATAACGAATTTACTAGGTTATAGAAGGTTTTTCCTCTTTTTTTGAGGAGAAAGAAAATTCCATTAGTCATTCGTGAATCTTACAAAGTGTGGAGTTGTCTGGAGTCTTATCTAGTGGACTGGCATTTTGGAATTGCGCCAATTAATCTGTAATAGAATTTCGCTTTCTAAAAATCCATATAACTGAAGGGTCGACTTGTGCTTGTACGAAAGATTTTGCATAATTTATAATCAAACCTAAATTTGATCTAATCTTTTCTTGTGACAGAAAAAATGTATTATTTGTTGCGCATACTATTTGATAGCTTTAGAAAAGATATTTTGGTTCATGCATTCCTTAATGGCCTCTGTTAGTGACATTGCTTTAGCTATTTGGGTTGGGTATTTATTCTTGACTCGCTTCGCTTCTCCATATACCCATCTTTTATCTTGAGTTTGGACAAGCCATCCTAAGTAAATTTCATTTGCTGACGTAGCTGAAGAAGAGAGTAAATCTTGGTATGGAGTGCTCAATCTCTTGAATAGACAACGAATATTGGTCTTGACTTCTGTCATTCACTTCTCGACACTTTCTACTATGTTTTGCTTTGTTGATTTTGGTGGAACCATAAGTGGTTCGACAGTATGGCCATTAATGACATTTTTTCCTTGTCAAGATTCATTAGTATGTTCCTTAACCATAGCGCCGTTGATGGTTGCTGATGCAAGCATATCTCTCTATGAATATCTGGTGCAAACCATACTTGACGATCTAGTGGACAGTGGAAAAAAGATGTTCCACATAAGTGTCTTCCGGTGTACAAGTTAGACAGATTTGTTCCACTGGGCATTTCCTTTGGATAAGGTGCTTTGCTGTCGAAATATGGTCTTTGCATACTCGCCATATAAAGTGGCTTATCCTTGGCGACAATGTTAATTATTAAATTTTGTTCCATTGCAAAGATGGTCCAGTGCTACTACTCGCCATATATCCCGCATTATCCAGATATATGGAATTAATAGAAAGTTTATAACCTTATTTAACCAGTAAATGTTGTCTTGGGTAAGTTGCCAGCTCCAAGTGTTTCCTTGTTGATTTTGGGGTCTAGGCATTGCTAGTGTTAGCGCTGCTTCCTCTTCCTTAAAAAAGTCTCTGATTAAGTTAGAATTCTATTACATCCCATTTGTCTCCATTAACTATTCAACTTTGACATCCTTTGGGTAATCTTGTAGAAGTGAGTTTGGCCTTACTGCCCCCTCCCACGTCTTGGTAGCTATAAGCTTGATCTAAGTTTTGTAGTATTTCCATGTCCTATTATTTTCTGGATTCCGTGAAGTAAGAGGTCTTTGCCTTCGAGGATAGATCTCCGAGCATAAGATGGGCGGTTGCCAGCATGTGCTTCGAGGATGGAAGATTGTGAGTGATATCTCTCCTTTATTAGTAATGCTATTGTAGACGATGAATTAGTCAGCAACCTCCAAACTTTCTCCCTCAGGATTGCTTTATTAAAATGTTTCAAGTCTTTAAAACTAGACTGCCCATGGCTTTTGGTGTGCACATAGAAATCCATTTCGCCCAGTGTATTTTCCTTTTTCTCATTTGTGCTTCCCCACTAATAACGCACATAGATTGATGAATGGTATCTATCAAGGTATTTGGTAGCTTGAAACATGACACAGTATAGGTGGGCATAACTTGTAATACTCCTTTGATAAGAACCTATTTCCCTCCTTTGGACAGTTGTTTATGTTCCCAACTTTGAACTTTTGTCCAAAATTTTGTCCTTAAGTATTTGTCCTGGCCTTCATATTCAGTCATTCTTATAATCTTCATAATAGTATTCCTCGTTTGCTGGTCAACGTTAGGGCTAAACAATATGGACGATTTATCAAAGTTTACTTTCTGTCCTGAAACTGCCTTATGGTCTTGTAAAATTTTCTTCAATTAGATGGCTTCCCTATGGGTGGCTTCTCCAAAATCAAAGTATCATTGGCAAAGAGTAGATGGGATAGAATTGATACGGTCCTTGCTATTTTCAGTCTTGATATTTGTTTATTTTGTAGGTTGTTCTGTAGCATACATGAAAGGACTTCACCGCAGATAATAAACAAATATGGCGATAAATGGTCACCTTGTCTAATACCCCTCGTTAGTATTAATTCCCCAAATTTATTTCCATTCAGCATGAAGGAGAATTTTACTTAATAAATGCATTATCCGATGAGAGATGTGAATTGTGACTGAAACCCCATTCTTCTTAAAACTTTCAGCAAAAAGGTCATTCTACCCGGTCCCAAAGGCTTTACTCATATCTAGCTTGACGGAACAATATCATTTCTTTCCTGATTTATTTCCTATAAGGGTGTGCTTATGGGCCATGTGGATATTATTTGAAATTAATCTATTTTTATTAAAGCACTATGAGATTTAGAAATTATTGATCCCATTATTCGCTACAGCCTATTCGCCACCCATTTTGCAAGTATCCGGTATATGACATTGCAGAGACTGATTGGTCTGAATTGGGAAATCTCAGTTGGTTTCTTCACCTTTGGGATTAAAACCAATGTCGTCTAATTTATCAAGTCTATTGGTATATCCTGGTTTACTAATTAGTGGATAACTGATAATACTTTAGGGCCAACTATATTCCAGTGTCTTTGGAAGAAATATGGTGGCATACCATCCGGGCCAGGTAATTTGTTTGGAGCCATTTGCTTTATTGCTTGAGCAACTTCATGTCTCGTATATGGCCTGCATAAAATCGAGTTCATTTGCGTGGATACTCTAGGTAAGAATCTCAATGTTGTTTCCTCTATGATGTCTCAGCCCGAATTTTGCGTAGTGAATAGCTCCTGAAAATGATGGAGGATAATACTTTCCATTTCTTCGATCTTTGTACGCCATCTCCCTGACTGATCTTTCAATCCATGGATAGAGTTCCTGCGTTTTCTTTTGTTGGCATAATAGTGGAAGAATTTTGTAATTCTATCTCCCTATTGGAGCCAATGTTGCTTTGCTCTTTTCTTTCATTTAGCATCTTTTACGTCCACAAGATATACAATCTCACGTTTTAAAGATAATATCTACACTTGGACCTCCTCCTTTATGATGCCCTCTTGTAATATTTGGATCTCTTTAGTCAATGCTTCTGATATCTTTTTATGGTTTTAAAACTTGATTCTTGCCCAACTTTGAATTTGACAAGAAAAAACTTTAACCGTGGCTATAAGTTCTTTGTCACCTTCATTCCACCTCCTCTGGATCATAGACTCCCAATTTGGAGATTACATCTAGTAATTTTAAAATCGAAAAATTCTTTGTCTTCTAAAGCTCAATGGGCGAGTATTATCCTTTCGAACTTACAAAAGGATAGGGACATGGTTCAATCTGTTACTAAAGAGATGCTTGGCTTCGGATGAAGGATATAGGTTTATCTAGTTTCGTGAGGACACTGCTCGATCTAGCCTTATTCGGACAGTGTGTGGATTTCTCCTATTCCGGCACCATGTAAATTAATTCTAGTATATCCCAGGTCACTAAGGTTGCACTAATTAAGCGCATTTCAGAATACTTCAATTTTCCAGTTTGGCGTTCTATTTGCACTTTCCAATTCAGATTGGTGTAAAATTTCATTAAATCCCCAATGCATAGCCATGGCAGTTGTGAATTCACGCTAAGGTTTGGAAAGTTTTTAGAAATTTTTTCGTTTGCTCAAATCAAGTTCATCATAAATACATGTACAACGCCAAAATGCAAGAGTAACTGGATCTTTTATGGTGAAATCGATAAAATTAAAAGAGCATGACAAATCAGTAATCTCGATATCTTTATTCCAAAAAAATAAGACCTCCCGAATTTCCATTGGAATCTACAAAAATTCCATGAAGATCTAGGTGATCTTTGACTTTCGACAATTTAAAGGAAGAACACTTAGTTTCTGAAAGAAAAATAAAATGTAGCCTAAACTTGCGAAAGAATTTTTTGAAATGTCATACTACGTGAGGATTGGATAATCCTCAGAAGTTCCAACTAAGACATATCATTTTTCTCAGCGGGACTAGTATTTTACAGTCGTTGGTCCTTTTTCTAGTGTCCCTGCATTAAAATTCAATTCCTAATGAAAGATAAACTCCTCAGCTGTATTCATTTTCTTCTTGTCTGCATCATCAATTATTTAAGTCAAATAAGCATTTCTCTTTGTTTAAGTGGTGACCCGCATCCCAGTCACAGTTGTAACTTTAGTGATAATAACCTCCCCAATATTGGGCAAAACCTGGCCCTGATTAATTGATTTTTCTTCAATTATTGGCCCCCTGGTACTCTTCTTCTTCTGGTAAAGAATCATTACATCCCATAATTTTTAGAGGAAAAATTGACCCTGATGCGTGGCTACTGAAACCTGGCAGAGGTCCTCTTCGGTGGAGTAGGCCTTGCGAACGGTACAATAATGGTGAAGTCGGGCTACTGCCAACTGAAATAAATCTTCCTTGAAAGTGATTCAAATTTTGGATCGAATGTTTAGCCAAAGAACGGATAATTTCTTCCTTTTTAGCAGCTGTGATTTCCTGCGTCAGAGTGAAGTTTAGCAGCCTTCTCCACTCAATCTCCTCTTCTCCGCTAGGCATATTCACCGGAGAACTTGGCATCGTCGGAGTTAAGAGGCTAGTGAAGTTAAGCTCCCTTCTTGGCGTGAGACCTAGCATATTAATGACCGAGAGGCCAAATTCTGGAGGAGTTGAAAATAAGGTTTTAATTTGCCGAAATCATTACCATTTTCAAAGCTCCTTATTTTCTCCACCAAGGAGTCAGTTCCGGGAGTTGATTGTGTTGAAATCCTTGCTTGAAACTCTTTCCGTACCGTTAGAGAATCTCTAATGGTTTAAGTGTCTTCCCTAATTTTAGGTTCGAAGTGGCAAACTTTGATTGGAACCTCAACATGACATAGAAAGTGAAGCCTGTTGTCTTTATTTTTGGAAATTTTTATCTCCAATGGTAACGTCAAAGTTGTAAATTTAGTATGATGTAGCAATACAATTCTGGTAACTTTTCATCCTGTTATTCATTCTCGCGCGTCATTTTTATTAACCTGGAAATTGATTGGCCGCGGAAGAAAAACTCCAAGCAAAATTTTCACACTATTCCAAAACTATTGCATCGCCTTCTCTATCATCAAATCTCTCGTGGATGCGGAAAGTTATTTTGTCTTCTCCATTACACAATTCTAGGGTTCTATCAGTTCGTTATATAAAAGTTCTTGTTAGATAAATAATTCTATGTGATCTTTTGTTATTCTTCTTCTCTATGAATATCTTGTTAAGAAGAGTCTATTGGTTGCGCAACTGCATTCATATTGGATTGGAATTACTATTCGTACAGATGAATTACTATTCGTACAGATTCATACTTATTATTCATATTGGATTGAATTGAAATTATTCATACTTATTATTCGTACTTATTGGCTACGTTCTTCTCTATGAATAATTCATACTTTTATTTTTTCATATCCGTACAAATGTCTTCAAATACGGACTTGGATTTGAATTCAGATAGTTCTTCTTCAAGCAATGAATCTTTGTCTATCACCAAAAAATTTCTTGATGATCAACAAGAGTCTGATGGATCAACTTCAACCAGCGCGACACACACTATGTCGCAAACGATTTCCACTCATGTTCCTATCTTTGTTTCAACTATATTCGTGGATAGAAAATGACCACACAGAGGCTCTGTTCATGGTCGAAGGTATGTAAAAAGTGATAGACATAACCGCCATGAGTTAATTATGAATGATTATTTTAAGGGTTATGACTCAAAGTACACATCTGAACAATTTCGTCATCGTTTTCGAATGGATGTGGAATTATTCAACTGTATCTTACCGCCCATTGGATATTATGATCAGTATTTTACGCTGAAAATTGATGTCGGTGGCAAACGTGGGTTAAGTCGTTTACAAAAAATGGCAGCAGCTTTACGGATGCTTGCCTATGGTTGCGCGGCTGACTTTCTTGATGAGTATGTTCAAATTGGTGAGAGCATGACTATTGAGAGCCTTAAACACTTTTGTGATGCCGTGATAAATGTTTTTGAGGAAGAATATCTGAGGAGGCCGAATGAGAAGTTGTTAAAAGACTACTTGAAGAAGCAGAGGAACGCAGTTTTCCTGGAATGCTTGGAAGTCTTGATTGCATGCATTGGCATTGGAAAATATTTCACACAGCTTGGCATGGAACACATACAAATGGATTTAAGAAAGCTCCAACTATCATTCTTGAGGTTGTAGCATCAAAGGACTCTTATATTTGTCATGCTTTCTTTGGTATGGTGGGTACAAATAATGATATAAATGTTCTCAACATATCCCCATTGTTTAATAATCTCGTAAATGGTACCACTACACTGTGTAAGTTCATGGCTAATGGTCATCAATATGATATGGGTTACTACCTATCCGATGGTACTTATCCTTCCTATGCAACACTAATCCAGTCAACATCAACGCCTTCCTCTAAAAAGGAAAAACTGTTTGCCAAATGCCAAGAAGCCGTGGGAACAAATGTAGAACGAGCATTTTGAGTTTTACAAAGTAGGTGACACATTTTCAAAGGTCCGGTGCATTTATGGAAAGCGAATGATCTTGGAAAGATTATGAAAGCGTGTATTATATTGCACAACACGATTATCGAAAGTGAGCATCGTCAAGGAATCAATCTTGAAAATTGGGTTCCTAATGCGGATGAAAATATTAATCATGTGAATTTAGAGCATGATTACTCTTTTCTTGCTACTAGCATGATTGGGCGGGTTGAAGAGGTACAAAACACAACTCTCCATCATCAGTTAAAGGGTGATCTCATCGATCACTTGTGGAGGAGAAAAGGAGATGGAGAAACATAATTTCTACATTTTTTAAAACACCGTTTCTGTTGTTAATTCTGTGAATTTGAGTTGATGTTATCGTAATGAGACTGCTTCGGTATTGCTTATTCTGCTTACTCTTTGTAGTTCACTTTCATTGCCCTTTAAATTATTCATAGTAGATCACTTTCGCTGGCCTTTAAATTATTCACGGTAGTTCACTTTCTTTGCCCTTATTTTACTCATTTTTTGTTGGATTCATTTAACTATACCAACCTAAATGAAACAAGAGTAACCTGAAATTGACCTTTAGCTGTTATACATATTTTCTTTAACATTGCAATGGTCAAGTTTTCCTATTTACTCTACTGTAAGAAGGTATGAAGAAACATTTAAACAAACCTCACCACACAAAAAAAGGTTATATAATAGATAACATAGTACAAAAGTCACAAATGACATTCACCTTCAGTATCCTAAGCATATTGCTTATGATTAGCTTTGTTGCTTTCAAAGCTTTGAAGAAGCCTTTTCCTGGTATATTGATGTTCAACAAAGGCATGATTCTTACAAAGGACGATTCTCACGATTCTTATGAAATACAATGAATAATCATGCAGCAGATCTTTGTAACAGATGTACATCAGAACTTATATACCACTATCATGCAGCAGGTCTTCAACAGGTGTACAACGGATTCACTATTATGCAGTATGATTCTGATCAACAACATTGCACACCAGAATTCGATGAGCAAATTACTATCCATTGTCATATTGGATATACCACTCATAAGAAACTTAATGTGAGCTCTGTAACATTGTTTTCAAAACTTCAACATCAAGTGTTCCGTACAAAAACGAGATCCTTGCATATAAATATCAATTCAAACAGGAAAAAAATGTGACACAGTGCAACTTAAGATCAGCATCGGCACTTAAATAATAGTTCAATCATTAAACAAAAAAAAACTAACTAACATGCAACAGTTGTTATTCGAGACGAACTTCAGTCATCACCATTGGATGTGTCTCCAAAAAGTCTCTCTTTCTCCCATTCCTTTAATACCTGGGCTTGCATTTCTTCGTACTTTCGACACACAATTGGAGAAAGCTTGCTGAGATCCTTATCTAATATCCGCTCTTGTTCTTTTCGCTTCAGTGCTTTCTCTTTCATTCTTTGATTTCTCTTCTTCAATTCAATCTCAGCATTGAATATTTTCTCGCGTAGCTCATAATTCTTCTCTCTTTCTTTCTTCCTTCACCTCAAGGTCCACACGAGTTAATTTCAAGTTGTTTTTCTAAAGACGATTGAAGATTATTTAAAGCATCAACCACCTCATTTTCAACGACCATCCTTCTTTTATTATCTTTAAAAGTCTTTCTTCCATTGCTCGCACGAGCAATTCCTTCATCATTTTGTATTTTAGCCTCAACAGCCATTGGCACTGAATTAGGCCAACGAAGACAAACGACAAAGTCTCAATTTTCGGCGAAATCTTGGCCTTCCCTTTCTCCTCCACCCGGAGTTTTCTAACCTCCGTCTGTTTTCCGTTTGTTTCCTCCTCCGCCGTACCGTGCATTATCTCCTTCACCCTTACGCTGCCGCTGAGAGCTCTACTTTCCACCCGTGCGCCGCCGCTGAGAGTATTGTTTTTCGCGGGCGTTTTGGTTGAAGCGGAAAGGGCATTACCGGCAAAGGCATTAGCATGACCGCCTCCTTCATTATTTGTTGGGTTGTAGATTATTATTGCTTTGGGCTGAGAAGTAACTTTAGCTCTCTTTTGAGAAACTCAACTGGGCTTGCTTTGGTTTTCAGCCCGTATGGGATTGGTGAGTGAATTCGCAGATCCTTTATCCTTCCCATATGTGTTGAAATTATTTTCCTGTGCTGGCAATAACCTGGGCTGTGAATTTCTTATCTCTGAATTATCCCATTACTCTCTGTTCAGCGTCTCTTTGTTCTTGCCTGCTTCCTTGATGCATCATGCCAGGCTCTGGTTGGGGATTGGATGATCATTTTTGAAGCGTAACAATCAGGTACGGCCTCACAGTGGAGGCATATGAGATATTTGTCTCATGCCCCTAACCTAGCAATTATACGGGGTCTAATTTAAATTATTTTTACTATATATAGAGAAAATAGTAAATATTACATATTTTGATTAGGTGTCTTAAATTGTTTTTCCCCATCTCATGTGAGGCCCCATTTTATAAATTGTGTATGTTAAATATTATATGAGGGGGTTTTTTTTTTCTAATTTGCTTCAGGCCCCCAAAATATTAGGTCCGCCCCTGGTAACAATTTCCCCCAATCCATCGACATCAATCTCTTTCTGCATGAGGTGTCCCTTGATGGCCATTCAATATTTATGTGGTATAAATGACCAAACGATTCACAGAAATGGAGCAACTTCTCATATTGTAAATAAATTTTAAAGATTTTACCGGTTGTCGAATCTCTGAAATTATGAATTCTTGGCAATGACTCCTCAACTGGAATGGTAATTCTGACTTTGATGTTCTCCCCCATATGGGTACCGATTTTGTTACGGGCTGCTTTGACAAAACCTCTGAGGTGGTTCCCCACAATTGAGGCAGCGTCAATATTACAAAGCACAAGGCAAGAGAGTAGAGATGAACCCAGTGTTGGTGTTTTAAGAAACACAATCTATTTAAGTATGATTGGATTCGAGTAGTTGTGAGTTCGAGATGTTAAAACAAGTTTGATAGTGTGAAGTGCACACTTATATAAACTTTGTACGAGCTTACTGTTTTTAGGATAAGTATTAAATTATGCTGACCAAAATTTGAAGATGTGTTAGAATTGTATCAGAGTGGTGCATCGTAAGTGGCCTATAACCCACAGATTCCATGATGAGTTGCATCTTCTTGGGACATCTCCTATAAAAACATGCGTATGCTGACACAGAAAGATAAGTGAAAATTTCAAAATTTTCCCAGATTAACTCGGTAACCAAAATACTTCACTCAAAACCTTTCTTTTGTTTCAAGCCTAATTCAAGAGGCATTTTGATTGTTTTTACTCTTTAAGGAAAGCGTATGTTAACGCGACTCAAATCGATATCCAAGTTTCATTACACCAAAGTCAACAATCACATCACATTTACTGATATAGAGTTCTATAAATTTATTCATAATTCTTCCACAAGCCAAATTACCGCTATTTGTTTCTTCCAACATTCTTAAAGAGTAACTTTTTGCCATACGAGATATGGCATCCGTATGTGACATGACATCCAAGTTTGGGAAACTAGAGAAGTTTGAAGGTGTTGATTTGGCATAAGAAGATGCATTTCCTTCTCACAACTCTAAAAGTGGCATATGTTTTGTCTACTCCAATGACAGAACCAACAGATGATGAACCATTGGAAGAAACTCGTTACAGGAACATATGGGAAAATGATGACGTACAACATCTGTTGTTGTCACATCTTGATTGGTATGTTTGACTCACTCTTTGATGTTTATCAAAATGTTGAATCTGCAAAAGAGTTGTGGAACTCCTTAGAGTCAAAATACATGGATGGGGATTCTTCTAGTAAGAAGTACCTTGTCATTAATTTTATGAATTACAATATGTCGGACTCTAGGCCCTTTTCAGAGCAGTACAATGAATTGCTCCGAAATTTAGTGCAATTTGCACAACACAAATTGAGAATGGATGAATCTATTTCTGTATCAAGTATAATCGACAAGCTTCCACCTTCATGGAAGGATTTGAAGCACATGCTTAGGTACTAAAAGAAAGAATTGCCTCTTGTTCAATTTCGAAGCTATTTGCCTATAGAGGAAAATCTAATGGCACAAGAAAATGGAAAATCCAAAGATAAAGAGACTGTGGGACTCTCTTCATTTAATATGATGGAAGAGGGTGATAGTTCTAAGAAGAAAAAGGGGAAGAAGCGCTCATTTAACAACACAAGCAAATAGTCCAACAAGAAGTCTAAGGGTGCATGTTGGATTTGTGGCAGGACTGGACACTTCAAACATTATTGTTGCGTCAGAAAGAGCAGGACAGGAGTGACATCAAACCATTCCGAGCAAGGGTCTAAAGACCAAGGCCAAACTCCTCATTAAGGTTAAAATGTTAATTATGGTTTAAATTCGGTTGAGAATTTTGTAATATTAATTTCTGAAGCATTTTATGTACAAGATGATGAAATTTCTTGGTGGATAGATTCTGGTGCGACCAAACATGTTTGCAAGGACTGTAGGTGGTTCAAATCATATGAACCGGCTAACGATGGTTCCATTCTTCATATGGAAAATGAATCTACCGCCACTATTCTTGGTCGAGGAGATGTTGTGTTGAAATTTAGTTCTGGGAAAAATCTTCATCTAAAAGATGTTTTACATGTACGCGAAATTATAAAGAACTTAGTTTCTGGTAGTATTTTATCTAAGTGTGGCTATAAGCAAGTGTATGAATCTGATAAGTTTATCTTGACAAAGTTTGGTGTGTTTGTAGGATTCAGATATGATTGTAATGAAATGTTTATGCTCAAAATAAATAATATGCGTGGTTCTATTTACATGGTCTGCTCTAATGTTGATTTACCATCTTTATGGCATTGCTATATTAGGACACGTTCATTACAAACATATGTTTGATATGTCTAAAGATAGTTTGATTCATGATTTTCATATAAATGTGCAAAAATGTGATATTTGCATGTTGAATAAAATTGTTAGGCAACCATTTAAAAGTGTTGAGAGAGTTTCAAAATTGCTAGAACTCATACATAGTGACTTGTGTGACTTGAATGCAACACCATCTTCGGGAAGTAATAAGTACTTAATAACATTCATTGGTGATTATTCAAGATTTTGTTACATTTATCTATTACATTCCAAAGATGAGGCAATTGAGAAATTTAAGACTTATAAAA
>JAULKM010060502.1:0-12349 GCA_032355605.1 Rubia tinctorum | reverse complement strand
GACTCAAACTAGGTTGCAAAATGAAGGATTTAGATACGAAAATCGAAAATGGTTATCTAAACCCCTTATGATGTAAATCTACCTAAATCTAGCAATTTTCCAACAAAAAGATAACAAAAGTGATGTTAAATGCTTCGAAAAATACATGCATTTGACGTCTCATCAGTAGTATTTACCATTTTATGAGCAAACACTTGAGAATATCTCCTGTCTCTGTGGAAGATCCTGACTTGACACTAGCTACTTAGTTGTAGTTAGTAAGCAATAAGGGCTTAAAAATTACATCTTTGTGATTTATGGCGACGACCTCCCATGTATTTTTGTATAAAGGAAAAAATTCTCCAGAGTATATATTCATAGTTTTCCTAAGGAAAAAATGTGAAAATTTTAAATTTAAGGAAATCTCAAGTGAAAATGTATAGTAAATTATAAAAATTAGACCAACAATTGCCTACCTATAATAAAATTACATCTACATTTCGGATGATATAACTTCATTTTGTTTGGAAGAAATTGCTCATGTGGTTTTAATTGTATTGTAAAATTTGTGATTCCGGATTTTGAGTTTGAAATTTCGTGCTTTAAATTTGGTGCTAATTGTTAAGCTGAGTTTATGTCCGGTAAAATATGGTAAGAAAATTAATTCCTGGGTCGTATACATCTATTTATTACTTATTTATTTATCTTAGAAAAAGAAATATTTTGATTATGCATTTTATTTGGAAAAATAATGATGCTTTTCGGGTTCAAGTAGGGTGCTTTTTGTTATTCACAAGATTTCCATAACCTGTAAAATTAACTCTTCTTGACACACACCAAGCTCGAAGAATTCTCCATCAACAGCTCGAAGAGTGATGACAAACCTACGAAAGCCTTCTATCCATACTTCGGAACATGATGTGGCCGGAGTTGAGATGAAACAGGGTAATTTCGATAGCTACACCTCTAGACAAGAAATATGAGATGGTTGATGAAGGGTGAGTAGAGTGCGTGCAGAGCAGAATTTTCTTATAAAGGCAGAACCTCATGATATGGTGTTAATATCATTTAAAATACAGTAGTAGTTCCAACTGTTTGTTTGGTAATTTAACAGTGAATTATGACCTTGTTCTCCTAAATTGATTTTAACCGAATTGAACTAAACCAAAATTATACTGGACTAAAATTAAATATAATGAAAAATAAGAATAAAATACCTTAACAAAGATAAATAATATTAATTCAAAACTTTACTGAATAGAACTTAAATAAAGCGAGAAAATAAAATGGAGTGATCATGGTTTAAGAATTATTAACGCTGACTATATTTTGTTGTATTTAAATTGAAATGGTTAGTTCACTACTACAGGATAGAGTCAATTGCACCGGTATTTTTCATAAATTGCACCGGTAAAATAGCCCTAAGGAATACCGGTGTCTAAGTATAGCAGTGTACTTGGTTGTTACAAATGCACATGTAAGAGAATACTGGTGTATATATCTTTACGCACCGGTGCTTAAATTGCAATTACACCATGACAAATGAGGAACCGTAAAATTCTATACCGGTGTGGAATTTAAATACTGGTGTAGTTATGTGGCAATTTGTGGGGGCACAGTCACAATTGCACCGGTAATGTGAATAATATCAGAGTACATTTGTAATGGACATTTGCACCGGTATTAGGTTGAATACCGATGTATTGTTGTGAAATATACCTGCACCGGTGTCAGGAATGTACACCGGCATATTGTGATATCGTTAGTTGGCTTTGTACCGGTAGTATTTACGGTTCTATAAATTTGAAGTTACACCAGTATAAGAATTACTTTTACGTTGCCTTTGTTTTGCACCCGTATCCTTGACATATACTAGTGCAGATTTGTAATAATTTTTGCAATGACCTGTTTATTTCCTTGTGGGCCCACCCAAAAATTTTCCGAAGAATATACAGCCAGAAAAAAGTGAATCTAGAATACTATAAATTGATACCATTAAATTGTAAGCCGCTACAAATGTAATAATGTATTGATCCCGAGAGTCATGAATTAATCTTAATGTCTAAGGACGTAGAATGCACTTAAATTTGAAAAACCGGACAATTTGTAAAAGAATTGGACGTTCAACTGAGCACAAGAAATAAATGATTTCATTCACAGTAATTGAATATTCAGCCTATGATGTGGTTCTTGTCATCCAGCAGTTGCAATGAAGTATTTGCCTGTAAATGGTACTCATTGATCCATGCCCCGCACCATCTCTCCGCCACAGGTTGTATTTCATAAATATGGTATGACCCTTGGCCCTCTAGGAAGATTTGTGATATTCATAGGTATAATGTTGGCCTCTAGAAAAATACCTGTGACATTTACAGGTTTGATGGTAGTAATTAAGAATTTGTAAGTTTGTTCCAATTGATTTTTTTTCTCTCGAGGATATTGAAGTCGGGACTTGGTTCCATCTTCCTCTTATCCATTTGGAATGTTCAACCAAGTCTTTCATGAAAGTAAATTACAATTTCAAGTTGTTCAAGGGAATAAAAGTAACGTATTATGAAATTTATTGATCGTATTACCTTGAAGAGACAAGAACACAGATTCTGAAACTTAAATTGATGCTAAGAAAGGAAATTTTAAAAAGTAAAAATCTGAAAAAGTGGGAAAAATGGAATCCATTCATATAATAACTTTAGAAGAAAAAAAATTAAAGATGTCCAAAATTAAATACACTTAGAAATATACAAGGTCCACATAAGTCTAGAATCGTTTGGAAGACATGTTTAAAATTCAAGTTTAAAATTAAAGAAGGAGACACCTTCAAATTCGAAATTGTAGTAATGGGTTGGCATGTAGTGCCCTCTAACTAATGCTTATTCCATAAATTTTTTGAACCGTTACAATTTGTTGAAAAACATGATTTAAAATGTCAAATTTATAAAGTGTTTAAGCACCAAGGAAACATGGTGTGTATAACCATGTTTTAACAATGTATTTAACATTAACTTTGTTTTAATGTTTAAAACACCATGTTAAACATTTAATGTTAAACACACAATATTTACTTGGTGCTATTTGCAAATACTGCGAAAGAGAAATTCTAATATGTATATTATACTTGGAAAAAGTGCTGAAACATTGAAATTCATGAAAATTCCACATGTTTGAGGGATGATTTATTTATACATGGTTTTGACCCAAGATATACAACTTGTTTTGGCATGGGGAGAATGTGGAAGATTCCACGAGAAATAATGTAGAGGCCAGCAAAAATGATTGGTAGGATAACTTGATTGAGGAGGTTGTGAAGAACTACATTGGAAATCCATAATGGTTGTCAGCCTTGTACGAACAAAAGGAGACACTATTATACGATGGGTGCCCCTAAAGGATGACAGTATTGAAAGCCACGTTGCAGTTAATGAACGTAAGAGCTAGGTATTCTCATATTGATGTTGCCTTCTCCGGGATGTTGAAAGTGTTGAAAGAAATGCTTCTTGTGGGTAATAAATTGTTGGAAACGATTTATAAGGCAAAGAAGGTACTATGTCTGATGGACATGGATTATCAAAAGGTCCATACAAGTCAGAATAATTGTATTTTGTATAGGCGAGTTCACTTGGGTGCATTAGAATGTCCGAAATGTAATACTCCAGGATAAAAATCTGAAGGAGGTGGATGAGAAATGAGGCAATGGGAAGCAACGAATGAAGAAGGTTCCCAAACGGGTTGTTTGGTATCTACCGATTATTCCCCCCCTGATAAGACTGTTTGTAATCCTGAAGATGTGAGGAATATGAGCTAGCATACGGAACGGATTGTAGTAGATCCTAAGGTGATTAGTCATAAACCAACGATGATCAGTGGAAATTTTGATATGGTCTTCCCGAATTCAGAAATGATCCACGTAATTTAATGCTATTTTTATGCACATATGGGATAAATTTGTTTGGTTATATGAGCAGAAATCATAGTTCTTTTCCAGTGACGTTAAATATACAACTTACCTTTGTGTTTGTGTATGAAAAGAAAATACATTATACTCTCTCTAATGATCTTAGGTCTGAAGCAGCTGGGAAATGACATTGATGTGTACCTAGCCCCTTGATAGAAGATCTCAAACTCTTTTGGTCTCTCGGAGTGGAGATGTTTGATGGGTTTCACAAAGAGAGATTAAATTTTAGGGCCATATGTTTTTGCACAGTTAATGACTTTCCAGCGTATGGAAATTTGTTGAATATTCCGTAAAAGGTCAAAAAGCATGCCTCATTTGTTTCGATGGGACAAATTTTCTCAGTTGAGTCACTGTAGTAAGACTGTGTATCTTGGCCACCATAGATGGCTTCCACCATCTCATCAGTGTAGAAATCTCCATGATGAATTTAGTGACAAGGTAGAGTTTGGGCTGCCTCCTCCCATTTTGTCTAAAATGCAAATCTCGCATTTATTGCAAAATTTTCAAAATAACTATGTCAAGAGGGAGAGGAAGCCAAAAAGGTTGTTGGTAGTTGGAAGAAGTGGTTTATATTTTTTAAACTACCATATTGAGATATCCTAGACGTCTGACATTGTTTAGATGTGATGCACATCAAAAACAATGTTTGCGATAGCTTGATGAATATCTCGAGGAAAAGAAAGGATAGAGTGAAGGCAAGGAGAGGCATGGTTGAAATGAGAATTAGACCTACCTTGGCACCCGAGAAGCGTGGTGCAAAGACGTTCTTACCCCCGACATGCTATTCACTTTTGAAAGCTGAAAAGGTCTTCATATGCTCCAATCTAAAGGGTATCAAGGCTCCATGGGATACTCTTCACAGGTTAGAAACCTAGTATCCAATGGTAAATTAAGATTGGGGAGTATGAAATCACATGATTCACATTGTTTGATTCTAGAATTCCTTTCGGCTGCTATTAGATCCATTTTCCCAAGTCATGTGAGAAAGTACATTACCCAGTTATGCTGATTCTTCAAAGAATTTTTTTGTAAATAGACAAGGTGTCAGAAATTGGAGGAGTTATAGGAGGAAACAATGACTATGTTGTGCGAATTGGAGATGTATTTTCACCCTTCATTCTTTGATATAACGATGAACTTTTTGGTTCACCTTTGGTTGGAGATAATTATATATGGTCTGGTTTATCTTAGATGGATCTATCTATTCGAGAGTTATATGAAGATATTCAAGGGTTATTTGAAAAATGAATAGCAACCGGATGCTAGTATGTGCAGAGGTATGTGACTGAGAAGGCTGTAAAATATTGTATGGCTTTCTTATAAAACGAAGAGTCGGACGGTGTCCCAAAAATTACTTCATGTTGAAAGAGTTGGTGGTAAAGGTTTTCGAAAGGGGGACCACTAGGTTATTATCCCTCAAGGAATTGTTGAAAACACACTAATATATTTTGAGGAATTTAGATGTTGTTCGCCCATACGTGGAGATGCACATGATCTCTATAAAAGAGTTGCACCCTGGTTGGTCCGAAAAACAATTATTGGGTGAAAAAAATCAAATATTCTTGTCTTGGGTATTGTATATTGCAGACCCATGTGACCGTAGCAAATCATTAGTCATTCACAGGAAGAGTTAATTCATTGGAGAGGTTAGTCCATCATCGGTCTACAACATTGAAACACTTACTCTACCCACGACCAATAATATTGTCCCAGATGAGGCATTCAGGGTGGAACTATCTGTTAGGAGAGACCAGGAGGAAAGCGTTTGGATTGAGACATATACCAAATCCGAAAAAAATAAAAAAATAAAAAGACCAAGAAAGTATCTGTAGCATACTCTATATTATGTGTCTATGTTGAATGTTTATTTAATGGAACTTGTCTCGGGTTTTGTTTTGGTTAATTGAAATCAAAATAACAAATTTCATGAATAAAGTTAATGTTGAATTTGGCACGAATGTTTGTTATCAAAATCGCACCACCTATCGGTTCTGGTATTGTTTTTATCAAAGTGTAATTGTTGGCGTCGCACATGTTTTCATTCCTAAATAATGGCTAGTTTTGAAGAAAAAAACACACAAACACTGCTAACACCTTAGTAACCTCTCAACCTTATCTAGAGGAGGTGGGGAAGATACATGTGACGCCACACTTGTGTTTGAATTTGATAAATAATTCCTATTTAACTCTTAATTCCCGAACTCATAATGGCCTTATCAACCACAATAACTGTCAAGGAATCATTCTAAGTTCACATTTTGAAACACTACTCAAACGTCACTAGTATTGAATCACATTTATACTACTTCAAGTTCACAATTTCCATCATAAGACATCACGAAATATCATCCTCGCAAAATACCCACCATTATCACAAAAATGTGATGTTGCATATTCTAACATGTGACGTCCCAGACATATCGCAGACCCGTCGATACAACCAATATCAAAGTGCAATCTCGCACATATTTTTTGCAACCCCAATATATATATATATATATATATGTGAGATCGCACATTATTCGATACAATTGACCGTTCTGTGAATGCTACTATCGACAAACCAAACAGATAAAACAAATAATTTTTCAATGAACCCAAATGTAAAACTTAAATTTGACCCTAAAACATTGCAACACAACACAATCATAGGAATATACACGTATTAATCGGTATGAAAATCACAACTTTAGGGGAAAATACCCCCATTATGTACCCTAAAGTCAAACTACATGTACAAATACAACATCACATTTTGATTCAATGTCATCCTAATAACTAGAAAGACCAAAAGCATGGGATTTAACAACAAAAAAGGGAAGAAACCCTAACCTTTTTTGTTGGAGTGTAGAGTTAAAAACCCTGCCTTACTTCTTCTTCTTTGATGCCAAAAAACATAGCTAATAAGAAGAGGGTGGTTATGGTTATGGGTTTGCTAGATTTGGCTGTTTTACGGAGTGGTTCTTGGAAGTTGCGAGAAAATGAGGATGGTTCTGTGTGATGTCGACAGGGTGGAAGTTGAATGGATTCTGATACCCAGACTCAGCGATGTTGTTTTTACCAGTTCAACCATCACTATGCAATGTCGCATGGTAATATCTGCAGCATCAACAAGATGCAAGTGACACATGCGACATTGCAAAGTTGATGTCTGCTTGCCTAGTTATTTTATTTGTCCTAAATATGGAGTCTTTGGGCCGAACTGTTCAGCCCAATCATCATTAAGCAATGTCGCGTTATCCCTTCAATTTAGCCGCCAGGATTAATTTGACCAATGAGACGTCACATTTTTATGTTTGTTATTTTTATGTTTGTTGAGTCAATATTCTTATTTGGGCCAGGTATGTAATCTTCAGACCCAACATTTACATCCCAAAAAGAAAACATAATTTAAAAGGGAAATTAAATGTTATAAAAATATTCATATATAATACTATACGGGTGTGTACCATAACTGTCGGCCCACGTACAATAAATTACGTCAAAATTTGTACACTAACAAAAATATATTTTTAGTGTGTCTCAACTTCTATTAATAATTTATTTAGGTCAACTGTGTCTCGGCTTTGTAAACCAAAAAATGACATCGATTGTGGCCTGGCCTTTTCTCATATAGTTAAATCAACCATCGCTTGATTTCTATTGTATACCAACATGGATGGGTAATGGTCAAATATTTACTCCTGTAATTAGGTCAACTATGTCTTCATTTCTTTTCTAAACCAACATGTATGGGTAAATGTGAAATATTTATTGATGTGTAATTAGGTCAGGGTTTGTATTCTAAACCATCACGTATGGGTAAAAGTGAAATATTTACCAATGTAATTGGGTCAACTGTGTCTCGAGTTCTATTGTATACCAACAAGAGTGGGTAATGATCAAATATTTGCTCATGTAATTTAAGCTAACTATGTAGCGACAAACAAATGGGTATGGGTCAAATCTTTAATCATGTAATTAGGTCAACTACGGCTCTACTTCTATTCTGAACCAACACGTATGGGTATATGCTAAATCTTTAATAATGTAATTAGGTTAACTGGGACTCAGCTTCTATTGTAAACATAACACGTATGAGCAAAGGTCAAAACTTTACCCATGGAAGTAGGTCAACTAAGACTCTACTTCTATTCTAAACCCAGCATATATGGATATATGTCAAATGTTCAATAATTTAATCAGGTCAACTGTGTCTCGACTTCTATTGTATACCAACACCGATGGGTAAAGGTTAAATATTTGATCATGTATTAACTGTGTCTCGGCTTCTATTGTAAATCTAACAAGTATGGGTAATGGTAGAAACTTTACTCATGGGATTAGGACAGTTACGAATCTACTTTATTGTAAACCAACATGGAAGGGTAATGTGATTAGGTCAACTATGTATCGGTTTCTATTCTAACCCAACACGTATAGGTAAATTTGAAATCTTTACGAATGTAATCAGATCAACTATACCAACACGGATGGATAAAGGTCAATTCAATGCTCATGTAATTAAGTAACTC
The DNA here is from genome assembly GCA_032355605.1 of Rubia tinctorum. Taxonomy (NCBI): domain Eukaryota; kingdom Viridiplantae; phylum Streptophyta; class Magnoliopsida; order Gentianales; family Rubiaceae; genus Rubia; species Rubia tinctorum. The sequence continues at coordinate 3,904 of JAULKM010060502.1, read as the reverse complement.
AATACCGACTTCTATTGTAAACCAAGTTGTATGGGTAAAGGTCGGATATTTACTCATGTAATTAGTCAGATATTTACTCAGTTTATGCTTCCATCTTGAACTAATAAAATCAAAATTAAAATGTAGAAGGATGAAAAACCCTAATCGTTAAACCCTATTAGTTTATATTTATCAAAGTAAATGATAGCTAAACATAGAATGTCATATCTTTGGAACCACAATGGGCAAACGATTGTGACAATGGACTTCACAAGCCCCAAGAATTTAGGGACCCTCTCGGGGTATTTTTGTGTGTGTAGGCCTTGTTGTGCCTTCGTAAGGCCTAATGCGGGTCTAGGCTCAAGTAAAAAACTGACATCGCTAAAAGTTTTGCACGACTCAACATCGAGTTTAAACACATCCAAAATCACAAATACAAGGTAAATTGGCCTAATGGGCCTAACCTAGCTCATTACATTTGTTGGGCAACTAACGCACGACGTTTCACACCCGTCGATCGCCTCTGTAACCTTTAGCTCGAGAAGTTTTAATGCGTCATTTTGTCCCCAAAATCAGCCCATACACTTTGAAAGGACATTTATTGCCAAAAATGGTGCCCTCCTCATCCATACACAAAATCCCATCATTCACATCAGACTTTCAAGCTCATAAAATCCCCAACCCACTATACCATATAAGCAAAGGAGAAACCTCAAACTACAAGTTAAAGGTCTCCATAGGAAAGGATACTGTTAATCAAAATTGAGGTAAGAATCTATCTTTATTTCATGTGATGATCATATTTTGAATGTGCTATGAATGAATATCTCTTAGGAGTGGTGAATGATAATGTGCTAATGTTTGAAAGATTCATTACTTTTTTTGAAGCCCGAGAACTATGTATGGTTATTGGTTCACTTGAAAGATGCCCTTTTTTAAAAATGTGTGGCTCATAGCATATGTAATAACTTGCTAATGAAGGTTATTTGATATGGCAATGACCTATAAGGTATTATGTGTATTGTTATATTCACCCCAATAAAGAGGCATGTATATATGATGTGTGTTACATGAAAGATGACATTTTCTACTGGTTTGTTTATTATTAATGTATAAAATTGCTATTGAATGTCCATTGATATGTACATAACCTTTGGGTACATTAGTTTTAATTTATATGTCCATTAAAATGGTAGTACAATTTTGATCGAGTTTATAACCCCCTAATATAGATTAGTGACTATTTTTGTTTACATGGGTACTGTAGTAGTGAACCCAAAAAAGGAAAACACCCAAAGTTAGGGGAGTTGACAATCAATCATTGAAGAAGAAGGGTCGAGGTCATGCTATTTGCAAGAAATTGATCGACATGGTAGATAAAGGAATGAAATGTCTAATGAAGTTTGATTACATTGGGAATCCAATTCGTGATGACACAAATTGGTGGTCTAGTTATGCGGGAATGATTGCAAGGACCAAAGTGGATTTTTTTTGTATGAGTAATGGCCACGTGTAGTAGTTGCATGCAAGGCCAAGCTCTGGAAGGTCGTTCAGATTGCATTCTAGATTCAATGTGATGATATGGTGATGTTGAAGAAAAATAAAATGAGACACTTTGATGACGATGGAGGTATTTCTAGGAAAACATTGTCTAGGGACTATGTGTTTGCTAAGAAGAATAATTACAATCCAAGAATTAAGTATCCCTTCATTAGTGACTCGAGTTGAAAGGGCTTTGTCGCACGGACGTTAGCGGATGAACAATGGATAATTTTTTTACGTTTACCTATGTATATATATGGTTACATTTTGAATTAATATAGAAGGATATATATTAGCATATATATAGGTATATATTAGCATATATATATATATATATATACATGCATATATATATACATATATATATACGCACACACATATGAATATCCATCAATGGCCTGCTTATAAATAAATACATTATCTTGTTTATCCTCAATTATGTTATATGAGTGTAAGATTTTGTAATGTTGTAATTTAAAATTGTCGTATTTGTGGTGAAATTGAGTGATAGATTATGCATATGCGACATTGCAAATAAATTGTCGGTAAATGATTCTATTACACTGACATGTTACCGATGTTGGATGTATCGTACATTTCTTTTAGCCTGATGGCTAGTGTGACGTCAAAATTATTTGAAATGATTTTCTATAAGGCATAATCGACGTGTTGTTGATACTAGGTTCATTTTCCATTTTCAACGTGTTTCTACCTTTTATTTTGTGATGGTTCTAAGTGTAATATTTCACCTTCAATGGGGTCTAAAGGCAAAACTTAGAGTCATAGAAACAAGTAAGTTATGCCATAATATGAGTCGGGAGAATACACACTAGTAACGAGAATAATCATTAGGGAAATGTTTGAGGCTCGAGTATGGGATAAGGTTGAGAACAGAATGTACCACGAGGAAGTTATGAATTCAACGAAGTATCTTACACTTTTACAAGGCTTCCTCAATTTGAGAAGTGGCTTAAAGTATACAAAAGAAGTGGAAAAACCATCATAAGTTTCACTCAAAAAAGGCGGAGGAATTTGCAAATAAAATTGTAAGCTTTCCAACTTGACGATTGGTATGGCCTATGTGAATTTATTTCATAGTCAAATTGAGCATATGAAATTAATAATTCTTCACTTATAGGAGGATTTTTATTTTAAAAAATAAAGTGGGAGAATCCGTCTGGATTTGAAAAAAGGATATAGTGGGAGTTGTGATTGACAAAAAAGAGCACAGGGTCGGATGCGCGATGTGGGTACTCTCACTACTAATAGAGATGTGTTTGTCAAATCTAGAGCACCTAAGGTACACCTCATGGAAACAAGTCAACAAAAAGAGACCGATGCTTTGAAATGCACATTGATTAAACTAGAAGCACATGTCTCGCAAAATTCAAATGGGAGGACAATGCCACTAGAGTTTGAGCGAATCCTAGCAAGTTCTACACCCAACAACCTCAGCACACCATCCCAAGGGTGTTAGTCAACCTCTTGGGAAGCCTTTGACTTTGACACCCACTGTTGCATTCGATCGTCAAAGAGAGGAATTATCTTAAGCATCCCAATGCAACATGCTACAAAGAAAATATATTACACGTTCATTGCTATAAATGAATGTAACTGGACTTGTTTCTAACATTGTGAGTCTTCTTGTAGGATAATACATTTTGCATACTTCTTACCGAGCGTGTAGATGGTGAAATCTATGTCGTAACACAATATAAGGTGTACACGTCTATACTCTTGCATTATCATAAGCACGTCATGAAGGGAAATGTGGTTTTTTTGTGACAAAGAGCCTTGTACATGATTTATTTATTCCTTTCCCGGAACCTGACTCTAATACGATGGATGATGTAGTAGGAATGTTTGTTGAATGGCCCCTTCGTTGGGTGGACATCATGGAGAAGAAGGCACCAACTACGAAAATGAATCATTGATTTTTGTGTACTAATAATATGGCTCGACTTCTATTGTTGGGAGCTCATCGTCGTACCTCTCAAAAATACAATTTATAAGTCTTTTTTGCTTACTAAATACAGTTAAGTATATAGTGGCAAGTCGGGGTCGTCCACACAGAAGAGGGATATTCCCAAGCGTTTACACATACAAGGGTGCATTTAAACCTATATATAGATATGTACATACATATAAAAGCAAGTAAAAAGGGGGTTTTGGTTTGTTGGTTTCCTATGTTATGAAAGTAAAGACAAGATAACTAGCAAAGTCAAGTAACTATGCTAATCATGCTACAAACTAAGAAAAATATATAAAAACTACAAATAACAAATCCTTGGGGGCAATGGATATTCGCTTCCGAACCTCGTATCTATCATTGAATCCACTACCTATTCACTACTTTAACTACTTGTTGTGAAGATAAATCTTC
>JAULKM010060501.1:0-28339 GCA_032355605.1 Rubia tinctorum | reverse complement strand
GGAGCAATTGATTGAAGCTTCCAAACCATTGTAGTAAGAACCTCTATTTCACTCTTCCTTGAAGCATTTGTTATTTAGCATTTATAGTGTTCTAAATGTGAATTTTTCCTTCATTTATGCTATGGGTTGTTTGACAATATGAAATGTTTGTATGATTAAGTGTTAGGAGGTTAGAGATGTGCACAATTTCTTAGCTCTTTGACATGCAAATCCAAGAACATGGAATTAGACCTTCTTGTTGGGTAAATGGTGTTAATATTGCTAGATGAGTATGTTAATGTGGTTCTTTATTATATTTGTTCTAAGGTAGCAATGAAAAGTTAAACCTTGAATGTTGATTGTTCTAGATTTAGTCTAAATGAATGCTTTGTTTGGTTAAATGGCTAGGCATTTTGTAGAATGCGTGTAGTTGTCATAAAATCTATGGTTCTTCATGTATAATAACACAATGAAAGGTTAAACCTTGAATGTTATTGTTCTAGGTTTAGTCTAAATGAATGATTTGTTTGGTTATATGAATAGTCATTTGGTAGAATTCTTGAAATTGTTATCAAATCTATGGTTCTTTCATGTTAAAATAACACATGCAACATCCCAACCCCTAGTCTTCATTGACACTATCAGTTTCCTATTGCAGGCGCTCGACCCTCAACACCTTGGCTTGTGCCACCGCCATCCCAGCCGGCACCACACTGGCACGTGCTTGCACCAAACGCTTCTCCATCTTTGGATGTCATGAGTTTATACAAGGAATAAGAGAACCAGCGGAAAATCCAAAAAATACACATATTTGACTATAGAAAATAGCTTCAATCCATTCGGCGTTACGTCATTATTCTCCAACATTGCTATCGCTGATTTGTAGAGGTGCATAACTCGTTCTTCAGACAGGATGTGGTGTACCAGATGAGCCATTCTTTCATCTACAAGAAAGTCGAATAATACTTACAATAATACATTGCATTCGTGTAACATACCCAAACTTTCAGAGGGTTCGCTGGAAAATACTTCATGAACTTCTAATGCAGCATCGACCATCGCCCAAACTAGTCATACATTTTTAGCGATGTTCGTCAGACAACACTGAGTCGGCCTCCACATCGCTCAAAGTTCTTACCATTTGCTATGTTTGGCTAGTGGATATTTCTTGGATTGATGAGAAGATGCTTGGGTGAAAAGTTCTTAAGTGGGTTTGATTTGATAGATGAGCACGCAACACGACGTTAATAATGAAGACGTGTTGACATACTTTGTAAATTTGGTGCTTCCGACATGGGTTGATTGTTGGACACCTTATTATGCTCCCAAAGTACTCCCTCTACCCCCAACACAAATTACCCACCTAATTTATGATACTATTCTATATCAAAATTTGACCACATATTTAAATAAATATATGAGAAATAATATTATCGTATGTGATATTGTTGAATTCGTCATAACAAATAGTTTCTGAAAAGTAATTTTTTATTTGTCGTTATTATACGTAGTTAAACTTATTAACGGTCGAACATGTTTTTCAAACGGTATGCAATGATTGGGTTGGGACGGAGGAAGTAGTAAATTTTATTAGAGTAAACTAAATTTTATTAATTATTGAATAAAAAAATACTTTCTCGAGATCTGTCAATTCAGGTATTCTTGTCGAGTTCGGTTTTGGGTCAAAAGGATTCGGGTAAAAACAGTTTCGTTTTGAAACTTGTCAAAGTATGGTTTTTGGGACAAGTGGGGTTGGGTAGAAATGAGTTCGGGTTGAAACGTGTCAAAATATGTTTGTCGGGTAATATAGTCTTTTATGTTTTTCAAATTTTTATTATTTTGCAAAGGGGTATAATGGTCATTTTAAAGAATTTTGCCTCAATTTGATTGCCAGAGTTAGATTTTCACTTTTGACCCAAACATAGGGTCATATTTGCATTTTCATATTTTACAAGGTTATATTAGTGAAACGTGTCAAAATATGTTTGTCGGGTGGGGTTGGGTCGGGTGGGGTTACTGACCGATATGTAATGTTGCTCGAGTCTAGTCGGGTCAAATTACTATCAGGTTAGGTAATTGACAAATTTTTAATATTCTTGGGGTCAGGTCGGGTTATTGTTCGGTCGGGATTCTGTAGTGTAATATTTGTACTCCATTAAGTTAGGGACGGGTCTTGTTACTGTCTTGTCAGATTGAAATGTGTCGTATATGTTTCTCGGGTTGGGTCATGCCATATTGTTGTTGGTGTAAAATGCGTGTTTAACCCTATTTTTTAGTTGAAATTGTCAATATAACCTTGTAAAATCTGAAAGTTCAAAACTAACCCTAAGATTTAGAGCAATGATGCAAATATAGCCTAATTGCACTAATATGATGTGGACTAAATGAATTTCGGGGTTGAAAAAATCTTAAAAGATAAAGCTACCCCCGGCTTAAAATTAAAATTATAATGACCATTATGCCCCGAATGATTCATATTCGAACCAGCCGCCGGTCGCCTCTGTCTGCCGCTGGTGCAAGGTTAGATCAGCACTTTTATTAAAAAGACAAGGTTAGATCTGCACTCTATTAAAAAACCAAGATTAAATCAACACTTATGTAAAAAAAGATAGAGTTAGATCAACACTATCATAAAATTCAGTACTAAATAACCTTACTATACTCAGTATTAAAAAATAATAAACATGACATCCCAACTGGATTTTTGTTTTTTTCCCTTGCAAGTTTCTTGTTGTAAAAGGATTCAGTGTGTTATAGATTTTGGACAAGAATGGACAACCTATATATGCTCTCTTTGTAATCGACAATAAATAGACGATAAATTGTTTTAAAATGGAAGTGTACGACTGAGAAAAGGAAGCCATACTTTAGCTCTTTTCTTTCAGAAATGGATTCCTTATCTTCATTTTGTTCTAACTGAATCATTTCAATTCTGATATTGTAATGAAGACATATTTTTAAGGAGTGGCGTCTTCTCAAAAAGTTTTTTTTATGATAGTGTTGATCTGACCCTATATATATTTTTTCAAAAGTACTGATTCAACTTTTTATTTTATTTTTTCTAGTGATGATCTAATCTTGTCTTTTTAATAAAAGGGTTTATCCAACCCGGGACCAGTGGCAGGCCATGGATTGGTGGGTGGGGGGGGGGGGTCAGCCCTTTTTGGGAAGGGTAATATAGTCTTTTATGTTTTTCAAAATTTTATTATTTTGCAAAGGGGTATAATGGTTATTTTAAAGAATTTTGCCGCAATTTGATTGCCAGAGTTAGATTTTCACTTTGGACCCAAACATAGGGTCATATTTGCATTTTCATATTTTACAAGGTTATATTAGTTCTTTCAACCAAAATATAGGGTTGAAAACACACTTTACCCTTACTGTTGGTTCAGGTAATTTTGTTTTGTTGTAATCGGGTTTAGTCTAGGTCTAGTCATATCAATTAATATTTTATTAGGGTTCGTGTAGGAATCAGATACACTTCTAGGTGGTTCAATTTGAATTAGTTCATGTTGATTAAAGGTATGTTATACATGCGCATTATTTGATTATCTTCTTTCATCAACTATGTTATGACTTGATATTATGTAAATCCTTTACTCCCTCCGTCCCACCGAATCTTGCATAAAATCTTTTTTACGGTATCCAATAAATATGTTTGACTCTAAATATATGTAATTTGATATAATAAGGTGACCCAAAAATTAATTTATAGAAACTCTATGTTTCAACGAATATAAAAATATCAAATACGATATGCTCAAATATATTGTCAGGTTCGACAACTCTGACTAGAAAAATAATTCTTGACAGATAGACTGGAACAAAAGGAGTAATCATATTCTTAACCTTTCAATGGAGATTAACAGGGTATCTCATATATGTTATATGTTAGTCTCCAATATTTTACCGCATTTGGCTATGAGATACCTTGAAAGTCTGCAACAGTTTACCGCATTTGATTATAACTAAGATTGGTTTGGTGGGACTAAATCTTAGTTGACCTTTTACAAATTATAACTATGTTCTTAATATTGTCTATACACATTATTCTTATGAAGTTCATGTAATTAACTTCAACTTGTCTTTTATAATTTGATTAGTTTATTTTAATAATTGGTGTATACCTATATAACTATATTCATCTTATCTGATTAATCATTTGATATTTTTATAAACACTCAATTATCTTTATTTTATGTTTCCAAATCATGTCTCAATACCAAACAATAAGTCTATATCCATATTCTCTACATAAGTCTGTAATCTTTATCGAATAAAGTGGTACTTAACTTTCCATTGAAATTAATGTACACTTAATTTTTAAATTTACTTATTCCATTTAATCATAGTTATCTGCTATTAACGTAGTACTTTGTTTCCGTTGTCAGTATAGAAAAAGTACATAGATATTAACAAAATATTACACTTAATAATACAAGGTCTGAAAATTAATCCAATTTTTTAATTATTTTTTACACTAAAACTTGTATAATTAGCTTTTGCCTAGTTTAATTACAGTAGGGTGAGTGCTCGAGTTAGATTCTCCATTTTGTGATCCCACAATCTCAAAATACAAACTCGGTTGAACCAAGCTACCATTCTAATCGACATCCGAACCATCAAGGCCCACTTTGGGGAAAGCTTGGCATTGTTTCGAGTGTGCAAGTTTCTTTGGTCACATTGAAATCCCTCTACCCCATTCCCATCGGCAAAGTATCATTCTCTAAAACTCTCCCACTCTCCCATCTAAATCATCTTCATCTGGAAATGGCGGATCTAAGTCTTCATAAGGAGGTCTCGGCTGCAGTGTTGTGTTCATATTATTTTGAGACATTTTTAACTCACTTTTGTACTCTAGATTTTGCATTTTGCCTCAAAATTCTCTTATGAGGGTTAAGCACGGCTTTTGCTCTCTTATTACTGTTCTAGGAAATTTGTGTGACAAGGCAATTGTGTGAAGATTTGGAGATTTGAACACCTTCATTTGAGCTTTGAGAACTTGAAGAATTGAAGAGAAATGAAGTGAAGAAGAAGCCATGAGACAAGAAAAAGAAAGAAATGAAGATGCTGCATCTGGCCTCTGTCACGTGTCGTGACAGACGGATGGCTAGAATCACTTGTTACTTTTCTTGTACTATAAAATGCAAACATTATCCTCTCTCTTCCACAACTCCTTCCCGGCTTTACTTTTGGAAAACCCTTTTTTCTCTCCTTTTTTTCATCTTTTTTCATCTTGAATTATGTTTAGTTCATCTTTTGTTATTAGTATGGATTGTAGTAGCTAAGTTCATCACTTGGGAGCAATTGGTTGAAACTTCCAAACCAATGTAGTGATAACCTCTATTTCACGCTTTCTTTATGTGTTCATTACCTACCCTTTATTGTGTTCTTAATGTGTATGTTTACTTCATTTATGCTATGGGTTATTGAAAATATGAAACGTTTGTATGATTAAGTGTTAGGGTGTTAGGAAAGTGTACAATTTCTTTGCTCTCTGGCATTAAAATCCAATAACATAGAATGAGAACTTCTTTTTGTGAAAAAGATATTAATCTTGCTATACGAGTATGTTAATGTGTTTTGTTATCATATTTATCCTAAGGTAGCACTAAAAGGTTGAATCTTGAATTTTGATTGTTCTAGGTTAAATATAATAAATCTTTTGTTTAGTTAAATGGCTAGGCATTTGGTTGAATGCATGCTTGTAGTTGTTATCAAATTTATGGTTCTTTGTGTATGATGCCATTGATGAAATATCATTAGGCTTTGGTTGTCTAAAGTGATCATTAATGATGTTTGCAAATAGTTGTTGATCGCTTTTGTGAAATACTATTAAGAAGAAATGAATGTTTATCTTCAAAATTGAAGTGAGAGCATTCACCATAGGTAATGAATGTGTTGAAATGAGTGAATGGTTCTATGATCTATAAGAGGTTTGGAAGTGTGAAACAATTGCCCTAAAGGGTTTGTCATTGTTGATTTTATCATCTTTTAGTTGTTTGTTTCATGATTAGCATAATTACCTTTGATTGCTAATTGTCTTGTTTTTACTTTAATAATTTAAGAAAACCAACCAACCCCCCTCCCCCCTCTCTACTTGCTTATATATATATATATGTGTATATATATCTAGGATATTATCCACCTTATATGCTAAACCCTTAGGAAAATTCCTCTTCTTCGTGGACGATCCCAGTTTGCCACAATCTACTTAATTGTATTTATGAAGCACTTTAGGGCTTATAAATTATAACATTGAGAGGTACGATGATGACCTCCCAAATTTTGGCGCTGCTTCCGGGGAAAAGGCGTTTAATTTTAGGTTTGGGGATATTATGTGTGAATATGTACTAGTTGTGAATATGTGTTAGTTTGTTTTTATTTGGTTTTTAGTTGATTTTTGTTTGGCTTGGAGATGTATTGTTCAAGTTCTTGGTGTATGGTTCGAACGCGATCCTCTTCACAAGAACCCTACACTGCGACCTCGAGTTAGAATTGAACTTCAAAAGGGCTAAGAGGTTTTCATTAGAAAGTGTGAATAACACCCCTCCTACTGACATCTTTGCATGACCTTATTTTTCCATGGATCATGAATACGAGCATCCAAAAGGAGAGCCTCAACACCCTCACCTTCAAGGATGAGGTGTTCTGTTGAGGCAAGTTCCATTGAGGGAGACTATGGCTCCCAACCTTGAGCAACAACCGATGTGCATCACTTATCTAGCGGTTGGGCTGAATGGGCACTTTGAACTAAAGTCTAGGTAGATACACTTGGTACCTTCCTTTCTTGGTAATCAAGGGGAGGACCTCTACAAACATCTCTCCGAATTTCATATGGTTTTTTGTATGCTTCCCGAAGGAGTGGATTAAGAGCTTTACAAGTTGAAGGCCTTCCCATTTTCATTGAGAAATGCCGCAAGGGATTGGCTCCACTACCTTCCATCCGGTAGCATAAATTCATGGATTGAGTTGAAGAGGAAGTTTTCTCGTCAAGTACTTCCCCGCCTCAAATTCTGCCACCTTTATAAAGGACATTAGCAACATCCTCCAATAGCATGAAGAGTCATATTGTCCATACTATGGCTATTCGGAGGGAGATTTGGTGTACTATTTTTGTAATGGTCTTTTTGACGGGGAGAAAAGGCTAGTAAGGGGATCTTATGGTAGTTCCATTGGGAACAAGATTTCAAGAGCGGTTATGGAGCTCTTTGAGGAGTTAGCTGAGGATTCGAGGACCGATTTAAGAAGAAAAAATCTCAACAACACAAATGCTTCCTCCAACAATGGAAAGCTTGAGGATCAAGTCTTGACACTCACTTCAATGGTTAAGGATTTGATGGCGCAATTCGGTAACACACCACATATGAAACTTACGAGATTTGTTCTTCACTCCACCCTACAGATGCATGCTCCACTTTGCAAAAATTATTATGTGGCAGAGGTGAATGATGTGGGTTTTCAAGGAGGCCAAGGATATCAAGGGTACCAAGGTAATAAATGTTACTAAGGCGGAGACACCCAAAACTGGCCTTACATTGCAGGCAATCGAGATCACCTGAATCTCTGGTATGGAAATACTCAAGGAAATCAAAATGCACAACAATACTGTCCTCAACAACAATAATACCGGCCTCTGCAAAAACAAATTCCAAGGCTCCAAGACAAGACCAATGATCAAGGTGAGAGTTCGAGCTTGTTAAAAGATGAAGTGATGTAAGCCATTGGGAGATTTGAGCTTTTGTGTGGAGAAGGCCGAGAAATTTCAAGAAAAGACCGAATCAATTAATAATTTGGAAACTCAAGTGATTTAAATGGCTCAAATCTTGAATCAGATGGAGAAAAGGGAAACGAGAAAACATCCTTCCCAACCGGAGGTTAACACCTTGACAAAATGTGAGTGCCATCTTATTGATAAGTGGAAAGGAGGTGAAGTAAGCCCAAGGCAAGATTGTTGTTGAACGGCTTCTTGAGAAAGAATATAAGGTTAATGAGAACGCCTAAGAGTTGGACAAGGATAATGTGAGAAAGGAGAAAGAAATTGAGGAGGAGGCCATCGTGCCAAAATCAACATCAAATCCCAAAACCTCAACCCCGCTTCACAAGAAAACAAAAGCAGCGGAGATCCCTATTTATGTGATGAAACCACCATTTCAAGAGACTTTAAAGGATAGGAGAACGAATGAGGACAACAAAGACATCTACGAGGTCTTTCGTAGATGCAAGTGACCCGCCCCTCCTGAAGTCACTAATAAATAACCTTTTTCACGGGGGATGTACTAAGCCGAGAGGGAGTTGTGATCAAAGATATAATTTTTTGTAATATTTCTCCCGTTCCTACTACTATACTACCTATGGGGTAGACAGTGAGAAGACTGGGGTTATTCACAGAGATGTTAGGAATCTAAAAGTTAACTGCACACAGCTGCGATAGGGTCGTCAATTCGATCACGTGTTAGGAATAGCTAGTATTGCTAAAATAGGATTTGGGGTGGGGTTTTACTAACAACTACTAGCATACAAATCACAAGATAATAAACTATATAAACTAGCACTCGGGGAGTATTTGCGCAACATGATCGTTTTTGTCTCGATCCTCGATTCCATCATATAAAAGATATACAAGCCTATTCTAGTGTTTATGACACGTGGTGTGGTCTATGGTCAACACTTCCCCATACCTATCAATGTAGGGTGCACATGTAATCTTCTATCGACGTCGTCTCAGTAATTAGGAGGGTGCAACAATGGCCCAGACTGTTGTGCAAATGTGAATCTCCCCCTGTACGATTACTTCTCAGGCACTACACCACAAATGTTTCTCCCTATGCTTAAAAAGGTAAAAGGGGTGAAGCACCTTATCGATGACTCTAAGGCTGTGTAACGTTAAACCTAGTTTTCTACTATCGGTATCTCAAACTGTAACCCTTTGGCCTAATTTTCTGGCTAAGGCTATTGTATAGTCGATCGTAACGTTGACTGAGAGACTCACATGCAAATACCATACAGTCCTGGACTATTGTTACCCCAAGCACATCTAGGTTTCCTTCCCCGGGGAAATCAATAACTGTGCCAATCCCTTGCAACAACCGATGTGCATCACTTATCTAGCGGTTGGGCTGAATGGGCACTTTGAACTAAAGTCTAGGTAGATACACTTGGTACCTTCCTTTCTTGGTAATCAAGGGGAGGACCTCTACAAACATCTCTCCGAATTTCATATGGTTTTTTGTATGCTTCCCGAAGGAGTGGATTAAGAGCTTTACAAGTTGAAGGCCTTCCCATTTTCATTGAGAAATGCCGCAAGGGATTGGCTCCACTACCTTCCATCCGGGAGCATAAATTCATGGATTGATTTGAAGAGGAAGTTTTCTCGTCAAGTACTTTCCTGCCTCAAATTCTGCCACCTTTAAAAAGGACATTAGCAACATCCTCCAATAGCATGAAAAGTCATATTGTCCATACTATGGCTATTCGAAGGGAGTTTTGGTGTACAATTTTTGTAATGGTCTTTTTGACGGGGAGAAAAGGCTAGTAAGGGGATCTTATGGTAGTTCCATCGGTTGTTGCAAGGATTTTTTTTTGCAGAGGCCGGTATTATTGTTGTTGAGGACAGTATTGTTGTGCATTTTGTAAATCAGAGAGATGTTTGTAGAGGTCCTCCCCTTGATTACCAAGAAAGGAAGGTACCAAGTGTATATCTACCTAGACTTTAGTTCAAAGTGCCCATTCAGCCCAACCGCTAGCTAAGTGATGCACATCGGTTGTTGCAAGGGATTGGCTCCACTAAAATTTATGGTTGGGAAATCAATAACTGTGCCAATATGAAAGTAGACTACGGTGTGTGTCAATCTTAATGTGAAAATCATGCAATTAATAAGAACATGAAGAACAAGCCAATATGATTATTAGAAACACAAAGAAATAGGTAGATCCATGGAATCTAAAAAAACAAACACCAAATCTAATACAGATGCAAACCCCAAGTTAATTAACTAAACCTTAAGCATTGAACCCAAATATTTCATTGGATTTAATGCCTTTGGGAAAAAGAAAAATAGAAAAGATTTTAGAGAGAATGAATAGCTATTTTCTCTCTCTACCCTACTCCTAAGAGTCTAAAATGAGCATAAACTTAAACCCTAGCAGACATAGGTTGGTATATATAATAGTAGGAAATTGAGCCTTGAAAAAGGCCCAAAATAGGCCAAAAAACCCTAGCAGCCGTAATTAACACTACCGGTGGAAAATGACACGAGCCGTGCTTGCCGGTTATTCTCGTGCTGACACCGGTTGCATTCCATGGCACGTCCTGTGTATTCCCCATGCTGGTGTTGCCTATTTGGCCTGGCACTGGCTGTATTTCCTTGTGCTAGAAAAAGCCATGTCAGCCGGCACAGGCCGTTGGTTGTGCCCCGTTTTGAACTTCTGAATGGGCGTTCTGTGTTGTTTGGAGTGGCCTATCAGCTAGGATTATTTTTCATCATGTGAACGGCGAGAGCCATGTCGTTCTTTCCACTCTATGGGCTGGTATTTGTATTTTGGAGTTAAAATGATAGGGAACGTGTGAAACGGCGTGGTTCGTGTCATATTTAGCCTTTGAAGCGATTTAGGTGACACGGGTCAGCTGGTGCAAAATGATCCATGCTAAGGGGGTGTGGCACGGTCCGTGCTTGCCACTCCTAGCACGGGCCATGCTAGGAGATACCCTTGTGCTTGTTAGCAGGCCTCATGTCAGCCAGCTGGTTTGTGTCGGCTGATCGGCTAGTTCGTCCAGTTGACGATGCCTTCCGTTTATGACCTTCTTGCTGTGCCTTTTCTGGCTCAATTCCATCTACTACCATGCATTTTGGTCTGTGTATTTCTTTAATTACCATCCTCACAAATGACCTTAAAATATCTTTTAGCATTCTTGCGAATGACCTTAAAACATCTTCTACCACCCTCGCGTATAGCCTTCTACAAAATGATGTTAAATTACTCACGAGCAACCTACTAGTAAGTTCACAAAGGAAAATTCAGGTGCTCATGAATTCAAAGTGTCTATTAGATTCAATTAAGTCTACAAAACTCTGGATTTAGATTAGAAAACCAATAATGGTCATCTAAACCCTTTGTCGTGTAAACCTAACTAAAAATAGCAATCAATCAAACAAAAAATACTAACAAATGTGTCAAATGCATAAAGGTGCACATTAATCCCCTCACACTTAAACCTTTACTCGTCCTCGAGTAAACAAAAAAGAGAAAACATCCAAGAGGAATGTAGCATTCAAAGAGAAGTTAACTAATACATTCAAATTATTCCCAAGCTACCCTAGTTCCCCTAAAAATTGTAAGAGTCTAATTCTCACTCTTCCTGAAGATGCTTAAGTAACCTATCCACCCAAAATCCATCCAAGAATAAGGCAAAGTAAAATGACAAGTGCTAAACTAGCTTATTCTGCCGAAGAAGCCTCTAAAGACAATCCAATAGATGTTGCTAAAGAAACCGCCAAAGATAGTCCAAGAGATGTTCACATTAGTTTCCAATTTCTCTCATTTTGCCTAGGAGCCCTCTTATTTTTTCATCCTACCATTCACACGTGTTGAGCTCACTTCTCACCTTTTTCCACACGTCCTTTCATTTTTGCTTAGGTTTTCCAACCTAGTCGGGCCTTGCCTCTCATTTTTACCTAAATCTTTCAACTTATCTGGGCTTTCTTCCCATTTTTTCTTAAGTCGCTCTTTCAGGTTTACGACTTAGCAGGGTATATTTTTTCATTTCTTTCAAAAAAATTGGTGTAGCACAAAATGCCCAAAGGTGGGCTTCATACTTCATGAATATAATGAAAAACAAAAAATAACACCACCAAATTTGTTCCCAAAACATCCCCACAACAAAGATATAACACCCTAAAGATCAAAACAGGCCACCAAAGTGCATCCAAAACATCCAAAAAAATGACATCTAAAACACAAAGGGATCTCAAGATGAAAAACTCCTAAATGTTTCACTACTCCCTTCCCCACACTTGAGCTTTGCATTGTTCCTAATGGAATGAAAATATATAAATCAAAAGTGAGGAAGAGAAAATTAGCGCCTCTTCATTCTTTCTTCATGCCCCATTTCTTACCTCTTGATAGGAATAAAGTCCTGCAAACCATCAAGCCTTGAGATACGGAATCTCCCGATCAATTGCTTGATAGGCTCATCTTGGACATCCGCTCTCTCATCCGCAATAGCAAACTCTTCTTTCACTTCTCGCTCGATGAAGTCTAACCTAGATCCCTAAACTCGCATGGTACCTTCCATTGAGTCTAACCTAGTCCCAAACTCCTCCAATTGTAAACTTATCCCTCTTACCACATGAACGACCTCTTACACAATTTGGGTAGAACTCATAAATTGTTCCCCAAAAGTGCGTAGTTGGTCAAGGAAGTCTGCAGGTTGGTGAGGGCCGGTAGGTAGTGCCCTTGATAAAGTCTCGCTATCCTCCTCCTAAATGTTTATATCCGAGCCTGATAATACTCTACAGAAGTATTTCTCAAACCGCGGATCGGGTGCTAGAAACAAGTCCTCCATTACAGTGTCTTGGTTGATAACAGTGCACTTCGGTTGTGGAAAGATCATGAAACTGCAGATTGTGGATCCACCATACAACCATACAAATTGGTCCTCCGAGGTTGTGGTAGAATTCATCAAAGCCCTTTCTAATCTATGCATAGTATACCGCGTCCCAGAACGACCTAAGTTCGCCAATGCAAATGGAGAAGGAACGGGATGCCCTAAGTGTTGGGCTAAGAGTCCGACCGTGCCTCCCATTGGTATCTTTCCACCTTTCTTATTTTTCATGGCCAAGAATTCTTCCACAAAGGCCCCCACCATATTGCGGTAAAAATTCCCCTCCGGAGTCATTGCCCAAAATACTTGGACTTTCGAACCAGGGCACTGTGGGATCTCTTTGTTACAGAATACTTCCATAGATAAAAGTCACTGGATGTACCGCAATGCTGGATGGACTACATGTACTCTTTCTTAGATGCTTCCTCTTTGTGCTCGAAAAAATTGTCCAAAAGTTGCTTAATGAAAATGGAAGGCCTTACTGGTGTGTCCTCGGAATCTCCTTCCCATACTTTGACCCAAACACTTAGGAAATGTCCCGATGTGACATAGTGTACTCTTTGTCATCCAAGTGGAAATGGATGACCCTCCTCTCATCTTTTTTCGTTGCTTGCTCTAAGGTCGCCAAAAACTCAGAAGTCCACCTTATGTAAGTCTTGGAATGCTTTTCTAAGAAACCCTTTAGACCTATTAGGCTTAGAAAATAAGTGACGGGCTCGAGAAGACCTAGAGCTCCCAAGGTCTTATTGCATTCAAACTTTTTCTCTAATATGGTCTTCTTTGGGCTATTCAAGTATCTCCATCTTTGGGCTGCACTCCCGGAAATTGTGGTCAATCCCATGAAATCCTCAACAACAAAGGTAGAGTTAGGAGGAAGGGAAGTTGTCGCCTCTCGTGTCCCAACCTTGGCCGACTTCTTCCCTTTGTCACCCTAGGAAATTGTTCCCTCTTCCAGCCTACTTCTCTTTGGAACCATTCTATCACAACAAGAAGAAGGTGATAATATATGAATATACAAAGGCATGCATCAAGTATCAATCAAGAAGAGCAATCTTTCTAAATAGCCAACACATTCCAGGTGCTATCTTAACACAAAGGCTATCCAATCAAGAATCATTCTTCCTAAAAAAACAAACTCATGGAAAATCATAGCATCCCATAAAGAAAATCATGTAATCAAGAATCATTCCTCCTAAACCAACATAACCAATGAATATCATATTATAAAAATGCAATTATATATACTTCCCCCACACTTAGTTTTTTTTTAATAAACCACCATTGGTGGGGGGGTTATTATTAGTTCCCCAGCCTGTATAAAAAAGATTCTTACAATCTGTTTGGAGCCGAAATTGGCTAAGGCAACATTTGTTACCTTCAAAAGCTGACCTATAGACTGAAATAATAATCGATGTATTACACGGCCAGGCATCTACGCATCATAAGATTTACAAAATACCAATGAAAACAGTGCAACCTAAACTTGATGAAAAACACTGTCCAAAGCTCTTGAATTTTGAAGAAACAGTAGTAAGAGCAGAAGAAGCAAGAGAGATGATGTTGTAAGAGCAGAGGAAAGCAGCATCAGTATAGGCTGGAGACCTGGAGATGTGAGCAAAATAGGAGCAGAAACCGATCCACGTCTACAGCCAGGGTTTTGCTTGAAATTGTCTCTACGCAGCAGAGGTGGAAAACAGCTGTTCATCCTGCGGTGAAGGAGCAAAAATTACATGTGAAACATAGCGGGAATCAGCAATCAGCAATGGTTGAAATCCTAAGATTCGCAACACCTTGCTTGTCTAACAGAATCAATCCTCTAACTTCTTGATTCAAAGAGTTAAAAGTGAGGATTTTGTGTTCATTATGGATAGCAGCTTTAGATAGTATATCAGCAGGACAGTTGGCCTCACGTTTGATATGATTAAGTGAAACATTTGAATCATGGATCATCTGATGAACCCTAGCAGCAAGATGGTAAAGTTTCCAAGGTGCTTGAAGGGGATGAAAAGCATATTTAATCGCCAGAAGACAATCAGATTCAACAGTCACACATATTGAAGCATATTGAAGGTCACACATATGTACTATAAATAGGGGATGGTTTTCACCATTTCAATAATATCACACTTTTTTCAATCATATGTTGAGTTATTACTCTTTGTTTGCAATCGTTTCAGTGTTACTTAATCTTGCGGGTTAATTAAGCTAACAATTTTTAAAAAAATTGTGAGCTAATCATGCGAGCTAATTAGTGACCGATTTGTGCAACTAGTGTTTGGGTTCATGCGAATTAGCCCTTTATGTTAGTGAAGTTTATAAATCTGTGTTCTTGACTAGAGTTCGTCCGTGTATTCTTGATTTCAAAAGGGTGTTGCGATCATCCTCGTTAAGAGTGCTTCGCAAATTTCCGCAATCCAGATTTTTCGCAAGGAGATTCATATCTATAGGTTGATGTTTGTAATATTTTTTTCATGTTGATATTTTTCATTTTCCGGATGAGGTTTAGGTGATATGAGTTGATGTTTGTATTTTTTTTGTGATATAGGTTGATGTTTGTAGTTTTTTAAAGAAACAAATTGATAATTTAAGTTTTGTTGATGTTTTTATGATTTTCAGTTGATGTTTTTTTAGTTGTAGTCGATGTTTTTCCAATTTTTAGTTTAGTTTATTTATTTATTATATATGTTATTGTATTTTAGTCGATGTTTTATGATTTTCAGTTGATGTTTTGCTAATTGTATCTGACATTTATGATTTTCCGTTTGATGATCATATTGATTTTTTGCAATTTTAAATATTTTATTTTTGCAAATTATAGCCAATGGTGGATCTAGGGTAGGGGAACCGGAGGCACGTGCCCCCCACTGACCCCACCTTTAATGCTTAATAGTCCCAAATTTGTATACGTTTTTAAAATTTTAATTGTACATGTGTTCCTAATATTTATTAGAATAGCTTCCATGGCGGTTAAGGTGAATGAGTGGCAATTTTAGTTCTTCGGACGAATAATAGGGCTCCGTCAGGGGTGCCCGCTATCCCATATCTATTTATCACATTTTAGCAATATTTGTCCACTCTTATGAATCACATTATGCAGTCAATGAAGCAAAGAGATTACAGTCCGTGGAGAGGAGTCCCGGGAATATTTATGCAACCAATAGACCATTCCTCAATCTTACCCCACATGGTTAACAACCTTGCCACAATTTTCGGGACCATATCCCTATGCTAGGATTATTTCACAACCTTTGACATTGGCTACCACTTAGGGTTTCTTAAAAATACTTAGCAAGTCTGCTCGCTGATCCGGATTAAAATAATTAGGCACTTTTTTTATTTTTTAGGGTCAAGTACCCCACCCAAAAATTTCACATTTTAACAAGCTCAGCCGAACAAATCTATTTCCCATTGTGCCAAGATACTCGGTAAAAATTAAATTTATTTAATAAATAATATTGTTTAATAATATTTTCCTACGTTTTCCCAACTCCCAATTGTACATATCTACGTAATACTAATTATTAAATACTCTGAATCTACGTAAAATTCAAATACTAAATTTCCAATCATTCTCATTCAACTCGAATTCCCAATTGTACCTTATGAATTTTGGCCCTCTCTTTCAGCCCCTAATTTTCAATTGTGCCCACAACTGCAACCCTATGATAGCCCTATGTCCAACTGAATTTTTTAATTCAGTTTTTATAACAAATTTCATATCAAACTTTCATAACCTCTGCTAAATTTTTTTCATAAAAAACTAGAACAATATTTTTTTCCGCCAATACCGTTTTTTTTCAAAGTACATCCCAATTAAGAAATGATGATGATGATGATGAATATGGACTTGTTACTCGTAGTAATCATTGGATGTTGAATTTTGAAATGATACAAAGTAAAGATTATTTGTACTAAAATATAACAAGAATTCAATTGTTAAATTACAATGCCATCATTGTAAAGAAATTTCATTTTCACTTATGCAAGTTTATATCTCATAATTGAATGGTAATTATTTCAAGAATTATATTCTTGAATGGGTTACCGGGTACCCTGTTACTCAGCCTGAACAATCCGGGAACCCAAGTCTTCCGATCCGACCCACGGGAATTATTTTCAACAACCGGCACATGCAGTACCCGCATATGAATACTCCTACTCACAGCTTACTGTGGAACACAACAGAAATCTGGTAACAATGGGTCATGGCAGAGCATGGGTCGCGGCTATCGACGAGACTCGGGTTACGGCTGACTCAAGGTGATTAACGGCAAAATTAACAATAAATTGTTATTTTATGTTTCACCTCAACTACAAAAGTTAATCTTTAAAAAAATAACTTACTTCCAAGAATTATTTTAAATATTAAAGACACCTTTATTTCCCCTACATCCTTATCTTATTTCTTTTCCATTCTTTTGAAATTTAAAAAAAATGATTTATTAATTAGGAAATTGTATCACGTGCATTATTTATAAATACTACACAATCTTTTTAATTGTATTTAAAATAACTTATTTGGAAAATGATGCACATTTTTTAAGGAATACCATACACAAATAGTAGTTAGAAAAGTGTCATATGATTTTTGAAAATTGTTGTCGTTATCTTAAGTGTTGTTTGTTCTTTCATTTGTACGGAAGACAGTTGTGTGGTATTTTTGAAATTGTTTGCCGTTATATTAAGTGTTGTGTTATTTTTTTTATTTGCATGAAAGACAGGTGTTGTAATTTTTGAAATGTTTTGTGGAGTTCATGGCTGTCTACAGCGATGATCTCTGCCTATAAATAAATGGATTTGTGGTCTTCAAATACTAGAAGCATTTACTCTGAGGACTCTTCCTTTAATTTCTTTCCTTTCAAGTCCAGAGCTAGATTTACATTCTGTTTTTATCTCTTAGAGTCCAATATTTTTTAATCTCTCGATAGCATCATGTGTGTGTGTGTTTTGTTTAATTCAATTTAAGTCACCCACACTCTAATTACCATCATCCTTGTTTATGATCCTTGGCCGGGTTTTTTCGTTATGGTTTTTTTATCTTGTTCATTATTACTTTACAGTTCAGTTATTTTTCTTATTATTTTCTATATTGTATGATCTAACATGTGGTTTTATGTCAGAATTCGGTGTGAACATTCTTGTACCCATGGAAAACAATATCCCCAATTTACAGTGAAGGACTATCGTGCTTTTCATGCAATTGATAGAGCACTTTACATTGTCCTTGCAATTAATCTCTGGCGCAATCCTATTGAGTCGGTCCAAATTATTGTATTTTGGCTTTTGATTGAGCAACTCAGCTACAATAATTTTTGTTAATAACATGTTGTCTTTTCACCCTTCAGTGGTAAGACAATATGCCGATGAGGCATTGGCATACCTTAAAGTCATTAAGGATCTTCAATTTGTTCCTACTGATTTTGGTTGCATTCCAATGACTTCAAACCTTCTTCAAGTCAACATTTCTCTCCACCACTTTTACCAGATTTGGGCCACCATGGCGAAGAAGCTTGAAGATATTCTTTTATGGGTTTGTGTCAAGGCTTTACCGGATCTTGTAAAGGATGCTATCAAGAATCATGCGGCGTATGATTCATGGGTTTGGAGCTTCATTAACAATGGTGCCATTGGTGAGCAGCCTTAAAGTAGCCATCGTGCAAGAGCACTAAAAGAGAATAGGACCATGTTTGTCATATTTTCAAGGGGTTTTCCTGTTAATGAGGCATAAGTGAGAACTTTCTTCATTAATAAGTTTGGGATGGACTGCATAGAATCCTTCCATATGCAACAGGAGGAGCCTCACAAGCAAGCACTATATGGACGAATTGTTTTCACCAAGCCAACCTTCATTGAAACCATTCTGTAAGATCCTGGTGGTTCCAGAGCCAAATTTTCTATCAATGGGAAGCATCATTGGGTACGCAAATATGTGTCAAATAACTGGAACTCCTTGCTATAGATGTGTCCCGTCTGCAAACTTCATTCCTTAAGTTTTAGCTTCGAGTCTATTTAATTATGTGTCCGTGTTTCCAAATAAATGTCTGTGAGTTTATTATAGTCTTTGGTAATGGTATTACAAATATATGAACAATTTGAATGCTTAAATGAAAAAAATTCATCGGTTTTGAGTATTTTTGTTGTATATTAAATATATAGATATCTTCAATGCTCCATAGTAATTAAACTAACTATTATATGCGGGTGACTTCAAAATTAACAAGAAATGGATATTTTATATTTCACCTCAACCATAAAAGACATTTTACAAAAATAATTTACTTCCAAGCAATATTCTAAATATTAAAGACACATTTGTTTCACCTACATCCTTTTCTTTTTTTCTTTTCCATCTTTTAAAAGTAAAATTAATTTTTTTAATGAGTAAATAATATCATGTTCGTAATTTAAAAATACTACAAAGCCTATTTAATCGTAGGTGACATCACTTGTTTGGAAAACGATGCACAATTTTATTTTTGATATTTTTTTATCTATGAAGAAAAGAGCACTAGTTATGTAGTGAAATTCATGGATTACCATAAAGAACTAGCAATTAGTGATATTTCACCGTCACTTCCTAATAAAAATTAAACAGTGTCATTGAGGATGATAAAGGTCGGAATCGAAACTCCTCACTCGAGCCAAATGTCATGCTTATACAACCCACTTAGGCTAAAAGTCACATCACATTATTCTGTTGGGCCGAAACCCAATTGGTACTCTCATTTTCCATGTACAATTATGTTATATGAATGTATGAGAATTCTATTATGGTTAGAAAACTATGTGGAACGCTGGCAGCAAACTCTGGTGTGAAAAGTGAAAACTATATGATACCCTAATTCGTATCACTTGGTGTTCTGGCAGCAACCTCGTTGAGTGCGGTGTGGGAATCTGGCTGTAGTCGTTGTAATCTAGCACAACTAGGCCACGCGATTAACCCCAACAAGGGTGATCCATGACATATTGTAAGGTTTCCATAAAAATATTTGTACATCCATTTATGTATACTGATGTGGCAAGAAAATGGAGGATGGGAATGGTCTAGATAAATTTCAGCTAAAATAAGAAATAGGAACTTTTGGTTGGAACAAACAAAAATAGAAAGTAGAAAATATATGCAAAGACGAAGGGTGTATTTGTTTTTGTGGCTAAGAGGAGGAATGTTTTTCGAGTTCATGGAGAGAATGTGGAAGCTTCTCTTAAAACCAAAGAGGAGCTTAAAAGACATGTCAATATTTTTGTAAGTGAATTTATCAATATTACAACAAAAAAAGTGTCTTTATAACCCTACATAACTGACATGAGTGCCGATATAACCTTTCAGTGTTCGAAAGTGCCAATATAACCCTAAATAATTAGTGAAAGTAAAAAACTACCCATTCAGGCAAATTTTGGCTGGAATTATGTGAAATTACTATTTTATCCCTCTAAACAATTAAAATTAAATTAAAATTTGTGAAATTAGTGTATTACCCCTAAACCCTAATTTTCACCCCCTTTCTCCTTTCCCTTCTCTTCTTCTCCACTGCTTCTCCTCTTTTCCTTTTCCTCTTCTCTGTTGTTTCTCCTTTTCCGCTTGTTGTTCAGATGACACTAGCATCTTCTTCATTCAGGCACCAAGCCCAGTGGGAGATGCGGTGGCCCATCTCCGTCGATCTCCTAACACCATTTTTCCCAATAAATATTCATATATGGAAAGAATTAGGGGATCCGGCACTAGTTTCTCATCTATTTCCACCACCTTTAGGACTCTGCCACCCAAGTGACCGAGATCCACCTCCAGAACTAGGGGTGTTCATCGGTCAAAGACCAGATTGGACTGGAAACGATTAGGACCAAAATTGGAATCATAAAAAACTTAGACCGGGGACCAAATTGGTTAGTGATTAATTAGGACTGGGATCAGACCATAATTATTCCGGTTTTGGGCCAATACAGGCCGGTTGGAATGGAATTTAGTAAACTTTTTTACAAAAAATATTTGGTGTTGGAATAAATTTAATTAAACTTTTGTCTTTAAAAGATAGTAAACTAGAAGTTATTAGAAAAATTTTACAGCAAAATATGGAAGTATACTAACCCATTGGAAATAAATCTAAACAATTATATAAACTTAAATCACACACGCATATATGTAAATACAAAAAAAAGTAAGTAAGCGGTCCATCCGGTCCGGATCGGAAAATTTTGGTCTTGAACTGGAACGAAACTTGAAATCCTAAAAAATCTTAGACCAGAGATTGGACCGGAATTCTATATATCTGGTTATGGTCTTTATATTCTGGTCCATTTTGATCCATCTTATCGGTCGGAACCGGTTCATGAACACTCTTCCATAATAGCATTCGTACTTGCCTTTTCTCTCATAGGTTAGCTCTATTTTCTACTGATAATTTCTTGAGAGAGTTACATCATAATTATAAATTGTGTCGCTTGTTGTACTGATGATGGTATGGTTGTGTGCGGGTGTCGTGGTGCTGGCGAGCTGTTGTTTGTGGTGGTAGTAGGGTGGTGGTAGGAATTCTGTGGTGGTGGGGGTGGGGTGGTGGTGAGTTTGTGGTGGTGGTAAGGGTTGGGGTGGTGGTTGTGGTGGTGGATTCTGATTTGGCGGCAGGACGATGGTTCTAGGTGGCAGCAAGGTGGTGGAGCACAAACAATGCCGGTAAGAGTAAAATAGTCCATATAAATTAAAATTTCAATCGAGGTACATTTTTGTCATTTCAAGTGTGGTTAATGGCTGGAAACACTTGGTCAATGTTGGAATATCCACCAGAGGGTTATATTTGCATTTTCATCAACTAGGTAGGTTGTTTTTGTAGTTTCAATTATCTTAGGTTTATATTGACACTTTCGCAAGTATATTGGGTTATATTTGTATTTATAAAGATTCAGTATTTCAAAATAAATTGGTAGTGCATCCAGGACTTATTTAACAATTTATATCTTCAAGTATATCCTTATACTTATCTTAATAATAAATGTATTCAAACACAAGACTATATGGAGAAGATCAAGAATCATACATTTTAAAGAAATCAAGTAGAATGTGATTGAAATCAGGAGGGAACTGTTCTTGAACAAAATGGGTTCCTTGTGGTATATACTTAATCTCCATATTTGGTACATAAACCTTTGGTTAGCCACTCTTTATATAGTCTACCACCCCTAAAAGTTTAAGGGCATGTTCCTTCTCCCCCATGATCAATAAGGAAGCCACTTCAATTATTGGTCTCTAGGATTTGATTGGTCATTCTTAGGCCTGTAATTTAGTTGCATCAACATTGTGTTAATCCTATAAAACATTTAAATGAACTACTACCTACTATTCATGGTTCCCCACCATATTCTACAACATTACTACTCTGATCCCTTAATATAGGCACCATTTGGTTTTTTTTAAAATATTAGCCCCATTTTCTACTTGGGAAGAGTTTTTTCTAACGGCTCTAGAACGTTCTCCGAGTTGGGAAGTATGTTACGGGGTCGGGCTTATCACCCAACCTCATTGCAACCCCATGTTCATACGCACGTCACAACGTGTCGCGGTCCCGCACCGCTCAGCGCATGCTTATAAATCAGTCAACCTAAACTGCCATGCACACGTCTCTGTGTCATCCAGTGCTGCATGCCTAACCGCTCTCAGCCCGTGGTGTTCCCATTTGCGCTTGCGACGCGCTATGCACAATGCTTGAGTTGTTTGTGCACAGCGCCCGGTCGCCCGCCAGGCCAGCACACTAAGTGTTGAATCACGGCCCAAGAAGACTTGTCCCTAACTCCTTATCCCAAAAGTCATATATTTTTCTTGTAATAACTTAGCCCTAGTATATTAGCTTAGTTTCTTTCTTTAAGTTCCAGACCTGCATGTATTTTTTTTTTTTTGACCTTCTTTTGTTCTTGTACCTTGCACTGTAATTACTTCAGTACAACATATATGTGGAGTACTAAGCTACCTACATCCGGTTACCTTTGCAAGATATTGAAAATGAGCATTTTCTTCAGACGTTTTCTAGGTCTTATATTGCTTGCGTCCCTCATTTGTGAACTCTTTCTCCCGTTCTAGGCTCGTGTATATTTCCGCTACATACTCGTCCATTTGTTTTTCTTTCTTCTCTTTTTTTTGTGTATAACTTTTTCCCCTGCTGAGGGATGGAACACTAAATGTTGCAGCTTGTATTTTCCTTTAACAACTTCCTCGTATTTCTCATTTAGTTTCTTTTTTCTTCATTTTTTGCTTCCTTACCATCCTTATCTTATTGTGCGAGTTGTTGGGACCAGCACTTCCTTGGCCTTTGCATTCGCTAGAAAATCGTATTCCTTGTCCCATTCGCGATACGTCCCGCACTGTGTCAGCACGGCAACTTGAGCCTAAATCTGGCATCGTACGAGGCTGGGTGTGGCCAAACACTCATTTATCTTATCCTTTTTAAGATTCAGCCTATACGTTCTGTTGGCAGTCAGCGCCAGCGCGGCAACTTGAGCCTGAATCAGGCATAGTCCAGTGCTGGGTGCTGCCGGACGTTCATTTATCTTAGCCTTTTTGAGATTCTGCCTGTACGTTGTGCTGACAATCAGCGCTAGCGCGGAAACTTGAGCCTGAATCGGGCATCGTCCGGTACTGGGTACGGACAAAATTTCATTTATCTCAGCCTTTTTGAGATTCAGCATGTACGTTGCGCTGGCAGTCAGCTCCAGCATGGTAAATTAAGCCTGAATCGGGCATCGTCCAACTCTGGGGGCGGCCGTACGTTTATTTATCTTAGCCCATTTGAGATTCAGCATGTACGTTGTGCTGGCAGTCAGTGCCAGCCTGGCCAATTGAGCCTGAATCGAGCATCGTTTGGCGTTGGGTGCGGCCGAACATTCATTTTTCATAGCCCTTTAGAGATTCATCCTATATGTTGCGCTTACAGTCAGTGCCAGCGCGACAACTTGTGCCTGAATCGGGCATCGTCCAGCACTGGGTGCAGTCGGACGTTCATTTATCTTAGCCCTTTTGAGATTCATCATGTACGTTGCGCTGGCACTCAATGCCAGCGCGGCAACTTGACCTGGATCGGGCATCGTCTGGCGCTGGGTGCGGCCGAATGTTCATTTATCTGAGCCCTTTTGAGATTCAGCATGTACGTTGTGTTGGCAGTTAGCGCCAGCGCAAAAATTGAGCCTAAATTGGGCATCGTCCATTGTTGGGTGTGGCCGGACGTTCATTTATCTAAGCCCTTTTGAGATTCAGCATGTACGTTGAGCAGACAGTAAGCGCCAATGCGGTAACTTGAGCCTGAATTGGGCATCGTCCGACGTTGTGTACGGTTGGATGTTCATTTATCTTAGCCCTTTTGAGATTCAGCATGTATGTTAGGCTGGCAATCAGCACTAGCGCGGAACCTTGAGACTGAATTGGGCATCGTCCGGCGCTGGGTGCGGCCGGACGTTCATTTATCTTAGCCCTTTTGAGATTCAGCATGTATGATGTGCTGGCATTCAGTGCCTGCACGGAAACTTGAGCCTGAATCGGGTATCGTCCGGCGCTAGGTGCGACTGAACGTTCATTTATCTTAGCCCTTTTGAGATTCAGCATGTACGTTGCGCTTACAGTCAGCGCCAACGCAGTAACTTGAGCTTGAATCTAGTATCGTTTGGTGCTGGGTGTGGCCGGACGTTCATTTATCTTAGCCCTTTTGAGATTCAGCCTGTATGTTGTGCTGGAAGTCAGCGCCAGCACGGCAACTTGAGCCTGAATCGGGCATCGTCTGACGCTGGGTGCGGTCGAACGTTCATTTATCTTAGCCCTTTTGAGATTCAGCATATACGTTGCACTGGCAGTCAGGGCCATCGCGGCAACTTAAGCCTATATAGGGCATCGTGCGACGTTGGGTACGGCCGAACGTTGATTTATCTTAGCCCTTTGGAGATTCATCATATACGTTACACTGCACCAGCGCAGAAACTTGAGCCTACACTGGCTATCGCCCGGTGCTGGGTGTGGCTGGACGTTCATTTATCTGAGCTCTTTAGAGATTCACCATGTACGTTGCGCTAGAAGTCAGCGCCAGCGTGGTAACTTGAGCCTGAATCGGGCATCGTCCAGCGCTGGGTGCGGCCAGACGTTCATTTATCTTAGCCCTTTGAGATTCAGCCTATACGTTGCGCTGACAGCCAGTGCCAGCACGGCAACTTGAGTTTGAATCGGGTATTGTCCAGCGTTGGGTGCGTCCGGATGTTCATTTATCTTAGCCCTTTTGAGATTCAGCATATACGTTGCACTGGGAGTCAGCGCCCGTACGGTAACTTGAGCCTAAATCTGGCATCGTCTGGCGCTGGGTGCGGCCGAACATTCAATTATCTTAGCAATTTTGAGATTCAGCATGTATGTTGCACTGGAAATCAGTGCCAGCGTGGCAACTTGAGCCTGAATCAGGCATCGTCCGACGCTTGGTGCGGCCAGATGTTCATTTATCTAAGCAGTTTTGAGATTTAGCATGTACGTTGCGCTGGCAATCTACTCCAACGTGGTAACTAAAGCCTGAATCGGGCATCGTCTAGCTCTGGGGGCGGCTGGACGTTCATTTATCTTAGCCCATTTGAGATTCATCATGTACGTTGCGCTGGTAGTCAGCGCCAGCGCAACAACTTGAGCTTGAATCGAGCATCGTCCGGAGTTGGGTGCAGCCGGACATTCATTTATCTTAGCCCTTTTGCATTCTGCATTCATTATCAACATTAAAGCAAAAGGGAGGGCAGGAAACGTAGACTGGGGGTCTCTTCAGGATCATCTTCCTTCCAAAAGTCCGATAAGTTCGATCCCTTTAGGAACCCTGTCTCGCCTGCCCGTCATATTAAACAGCCCAAAAGCAATTATCATGAATATACATATTTACAACCACTTTAAGCGTAGTGCCTTCTCAGGTTTTCCATGTTCCATGTCCTCGGAATCATCCTTCCATCCATCGTCTCTAGTTTGTACGTTCCCTTTCCCAGCACCTCAATCACCTTGTATGGGCCCTCTCATACAGTGTCCATCTTCTTCTGTCCCTGGGCTTGACTCGCTTCAGTTTTTCTCAATGCCAAGTCCCCTACTTTCAAGGCTCTCATTCGGACTCTACTGTTATAGTGTTGTTCCATCCATGATTTGTATGCTGCCTCTTTCAACGGTTCTCTCTCTCTGAGTTCATCCATGGCTTCCAAGCTTTCTCTGACAACTTCTTCATTTTCTTTCTGGCTCAAAGGTTCTGTCACTCTCCTACTGGGTGCTGCTACTTCTGGGGGGATTATTTCCTCCACTCCGAAGCACATCCTATATGGGGATTCTCCTGTGGCTGTTCTTGGCGTGGTCTTGTATGCCCAAAGTATGCTCATTAATTCTTCCTCACATTCTCCTTTGGCTTGCCCCAGCCTCCTTTTCAGCCCCTGAACAATCGTCTTGTTCGTTACTTCCGTCTGCCCATTTGCTTGTGGGTGTGCCACAGACGTGAACTGCTGTCTTATGTTCAACTCCGCACACCAAGATTTGAAAGGCTCATGGGCGAACTATTTTCCGTTGTCGCTCACAATCACTTGGGGAATGCCGAATCTGCAAACTATGTTCCTCCAGGAAAAAGTTGTGATATTTCTTCCTGTAATGCTTGCAACAGCTTCCGCTTCCACCCATTTAGTGAAATAATCAATTGCCACAATTAAAAATCTCTTCCTGCCTACAGCTTCCGGGAATGGCCCTGCGATATCGATTCCCCACCTTACGAATGGCCAAGGCGACCTGATGTTGGTCATTCGTTCTGCCGGGAGCTTCTCCATTTTTGTGTGTTCCTGGCATCTGCAACATTCTTTGGCCTTTTCTCTGAATATTTTCTCATAGTTGGCCAATAGTATCCTACTCTTACTGCTCGCAGCACCATCGTCCTTGCTCCATGGTGGCTGTCACAGCTTCCTTCGTGAATTTCCCTGAGAATTAATTCTGTCATCTCTAGACCTGCACATCTGATCCACGACTCCATATAACCCCTCTTGTACAACAACCCGTTTCTGACGGAATATTGCAACAACTTTCTCCTTATCGTTCTCGCCTTCTTTTCCCCAGTCGATAATTCTTCACGCTCCAGGTAATTGCAAATGGGTGTCATCCAATCAGTCGTTGGTCCTTGTATTATTGCTGTCAGTTTTTTGTCTGTCGACCTGCATTCCAGCTCCTCGACTAGCACCATCTTTGTCAGATGTGCATGAGTCCAAGAGGCCAGCTTGCTCAACGCATCCGCTCTCATATTCTAAGACTTTGGGACCCTGGTGTTATCAAATTCCTCGAACTCAGCTTCCAAACTTCTTACCTTGTCCCTGTACTTCATCATTGCCGGTTCCCTTGCTGCGTACTGTCAATTGTACTGGTTGGCTGCCAGCATCGAATCTCCATAGGCCTGCAGCCTCTTAGCCCCCAGCTTCTTGGCTATTACCATGCCCGCAATCATAGCTTCGTACTCGGCTTCATTGTTGGAGGCCCGGAACTTGAATAGTAAGGCATAGGTTGATTCCACTCCTTCTCGGTCTGATATTACCAGGCTCATGCCTGCTCCCTCTACTCCGGATGTCGCATCCACATACAACTTCCATATGTCCGTGTCCATCTTCTGGCCCCAGCTCGCAGAATGAGGCTCAACTTCTGCTGTAGGCTCTTTCATCTTCTTCTCATTTGGCATTTCTGCCAAGAAGTCTGCCATCATTTACCCCTTAATTGCTCTTCTCAAGGCGTACTCGATGGCATGCTCTCTTAACTCTACTGCCCACTTCATTAACCTCCCTGAACATTCTGGCTTTATCAATATTTGAGCGGTTGGTTCGTCAGGACCACCACATGATGCGCTTGAAAGTACTGCCCCAACCTTCTCGCTGCATGGACCAAGGCCAAGGCTAGCGTCTCCTGACTCGTATACCTTTGTTCAGGTCCCTACAGGGCCCTGTTGACAAAGTACACCGGTCTCTGTACCTTGTTTTCTTCCCTAACCAGCGCCCCGCTCACGACCTCATTGCTCGCTGCCACATACAAGTATAAGGTTTCCCCCTTCCTCGGACTGGTCAGCGTGGGCAGATCCTTCAAATATGTATTCAATTCTTCAAATACCTTCTTCCAAGGCTCTCCCCATTGCACCGTTCCATTTTTCTCCACACATCCTTTCAGAGTTTTGAAAAATGGGAGTGCAATTTCAGCCATTCGCGACATAAAATGGTTCATAGTGGCTAGCTTCCCGTTTAGACTCTGAACTTCCTTCACCGTGCTCGACTGTTTCATCTCTAGAATCACCCATATCTTTTTGGGGTTCGCCCGTAGGCCCTCGTTTGACACCATGTGCCCCGGGAAATTTCCTGCCCCCACTCTAAATTAGCATTTGGCCGGGTTCAGCTTCATCCCGGTCTTCCTAAACTGCAATAGAGTCTCCGTGACATCCTCTATGAAAGCCTCGTATTGGCTGCTTTTTATCACCATGTCATCCACATACACCTCCAGGTTCCTCCCAATCCGTTTCTGGAATACTTTGTCCACCACCATTTGATATGTTACCCCGGCATTACTCAGGCCAAAAGGCATCATTTGATAATCGAAAGCCCTTTTCCCCTTGATGAAAGTAGTTTTCTCCAAATCACTTTCCAACATGGAAATCTGGTGGTATCCCTTGTATGCATCCAGAAAATATTTGATAGTTGGTAAGAGAGTCTACCTTTTGGTCAATGACCAGCAAGGGGTAGCAATCCTTCGGGCAGGCCTTGTTCAGG
>JAULKM010060500.1:0-45991 GCA_032355605.1 Rubia tinctorum | reverse complement strand
AGTAAGTATTCAACTCTAAATGTGTGTTGTGAATTAAAATTTTAGTTTTAATTATTTAGTTCCGACCTCGTAAACGAATTTTCGAGCTGTAATCGAGCCGAACACGAGCCGAACACGAGCCGAACACGAACACGAGCCAATCTCGAGCCGAACACGAGCCGATCTCGAGCTTTGCTAAGTTTAATCGAGCCGAGCTCGAACACAAACATTAGGCTCGAGCCGAGCTCGAACATAGCCAATTTTTTTCGAGCCGAGCTCGAGCCTGGGGGTGGTCGGGCTTGGCTCGGCTCGTTCTCACCTCTAGTTTATAGTAGTGGATGTAAAATTGCAAAAGGCTTGTAAATGGGTCAAGGAGATGTAATGGGCTAGGAAGATGGCCTTAAAGATTTTTGTTTGGTTCATTAATGATATACATAAGCTTTCATAAAAAAAAACAAAAATAAAGCAGATAATTTGTTTTTACTCATTCATGTTGATGTTTGGGGGCCGCGTATCCCATCCTGTTTATTTGTAGTGTCTATTATTTTTTGACATTAGGTTGATGACTGCTCATGTTTTATTGGGTTTTTTTATAAAAAAATTCTAACTGATAGGCTATATTTCATTTAGTATAACTAGTAATTATTAGCATATTTTAGAGAATTGTGTGCACACATTTGGTGTGATTCCATAATACGAGCTTATGTAAAGAAGTGAAGAAATTAAAGGATTTACAAGAATTACGAAGACATGAGCTAAAGATAAATATTTGGAGACCTTTTGTTGACCCATGTGTAAAGAATTCATGACAAAAATTAGATAACCAGTGAGCAACGAAAGAGAGAATAGCCATATGCGACCAACCCACAACTAGGCCGCAGCTGTGGATGGTACAAACCCTAAAGGAACACCTTATTAGATTTCCTGGACCGTGGTAGAGCAATGGCTTGGCCGGCGGCAACGAGGTGAAGGAGCACATTTTACAAGGGCATGAATTCTTGGGCTGTTTTGGTTAATTTAGGTCTGCGGAGGAATTCCACTCTTTTTTCAGAATCTATTCCTTATGTATCTTAGGTAGAAGTCCGATCTTGGTGTAATTTTATTAATTTTCGCAGTCTTAGAATAATTAGATACCAATTAGGATAACTATTTTATTCCTTTTGCAATTAGATTTCTACTAGTGTACATAGCTAAGGTTTTCGATAGAATTAGAATACTAATTGTCATAGATTAATTTTACATCCAATGATACATTATTTCATATTTTCTTTGAATTTTTTCAATGGAAAAATAATTTCGTAGTTTCATCTGATGGCCGAAACCATTGCAGACCCGTTGTGAGGTTGAAATTCTTGTTTATTGTTTTGATTTTTTTCTTGAATTTACTAGATTGTGTTGATTTATCTAGGCTAATCATCTTGGTTAAGTGATATATATTATTCATATTGCTATGATTTTTTATGTTTGCATATTTAATATGTTAATGTAGCAAATAATGATTGCATTAATGCATGATTATGAATTATTTGTATTGTGAAAGAGAATTGATTGCATGCAATGTTAATGTATGATTATGATTATTATTGCATGTATCTCATCAAATTCATGGTCTTATTACTATAGTTAATTGAGTCTTGACTGGTTTTTGCAATAACCTTACGAGTAATGATACTCTCAGTGAAAATTCATAGTTAACATCATAGTGAATGATGTGTCATTAATGAAAAGACCAAATCGCTAATCATCTTCTTCGAAAAGTTTAACTAACAATGGATATATTAGTCATTTTTCTTATGCCACATCATTCATTATGAAGTTTCACTGTGAAATTTCACTGAGAATATCATTACTTATAACTTAAATATAAGTATTATCATGTTCACATTGTCTAGTAGTTATATTTGTTGGGAATGAGAACAATAATAGAAATTGAATGAATTTATTCTCTTGATTAAATTCTTCTTTGTATTATTTGTGTTTTAATTATTAAATATTGATACCATATTGCTACTAGCTAATAAAGAGTAGAAAGAGGTAATTCGGGGTTGTCCACATTGAAAAGGGGTTCGACAAATAGTTTATGTAGCAATCAACAAACAAAAGCATCACCAACTGTTACCTCATACAAAAAGGATGGGTGAGTGTTGGGGGGTGGGTGGTTTGTTTTTGAGTGTATATCTAACAACTACCAATACAAGAATGGTATAAACCTATATAGCATGCAAACCTACGAGAAAATAGTAAATATAATGATAAGGAGACTGTGGGGTAGCTGCTTCACAAGTTTACCTATTCATTTTGATCCTCGATTCATGTTCACATAATACAAGTATGCCCTATTTTAATGCTCGATCACACATTCTGGAGAGTTCGAATCATCGGGAACCACCACAAAACTGTCACTTCAATGACTACATCCCCTTAACATATCTCACTTTCCTCTGGTTTAGCTAAAGATACGCTACCACCGACCACAAACTATAGCTTACTCCTGATGTTAATAAACTCGCGAACATGCAGTAAATTAAACTCGGGAATAGCATGACACCCTGAGACCTCCCATGAATACTTTAGGCCCATCTTGGGACACCTTGAACATTAGTACATCACTCTTGCTCTCTATGAATTTATTGACCTAGGGGCCATAAACTCGAGATATGCCCCTTGAGATTTATCTATAACCGCAACTTGATTTAATTTACCGGTGAAATTATCGACCCAATCACCCGTAGCTCATGTATTAACCATAAATTGACCCAATCTCGTATTTAAGTCTAATCAAACTCACTAATCAACAATTATGCGCAGTTTCACTCTTAAACATAACCTTGACATTAACCAATGATCAAATCGACGAAAAGATGAAATATTTCCGTGTTCATTCCCGAATCTAGCGCTAAATCATGACATTGCTCTAGAAGAACTTCTTACATCAGAAAGGGGCAAGGGTTCCAAATTCTTATCTTGCTGCAACAATAGAACCGACATTGATGATATCCAAGTTTAGAACTAATTGTCAAAAGCGTTTTCTAGTGGGTCAATCAAGAGCGGAAAGATAATTTCTAGAACAACCTTTGATTACGCACAATTAAAGGCGAGATTTGAGAAATCACTTATAAATTAACTTCTCAAATACAAGAGAACCGCATTTCATTGCCCCTTCCTACAGTACTAGTGTTTAATAACACTATTCCATGCCTGAAGAAAAGAGCATTTTCTCAATCTGAATCACGGTCATATTTTTGAACGTTCATGTTGCACCCACATTTATTCATAATGATTGCACTTTTAATTTCGAATTCAATTGCATTTGATTTTCAGTGTCTAGAATGTTTTATTCTCTGAACATTGATCATTAATTGGACAGATTACAATGAGCAAAAGTCAAAATTGTTTTTCATAATTTTCTAAATTACATGTCAGGTGTAAAGGCGGTTAAACCTGCTAAATTCAACCGTTGGTTAATTTTTCAATAAAAGCAATTTCAACACCTTCTCTGACAATATATAAGGTATTATTTGAATTTTATCAATATTTCAATTTAGTTCACTAAAAATTAATTTGATGAAATTTAGTTTAGTTTAGTTTAATTAATTATTTTTCGTCAATACACTTATTTTTTGTTATTTCAGTTCAATTCAGATAATTTCAGTTCAATTTAGCTCAAATAAACTCCAGAGAACAGGCCTTGATAGAGATCTTGATTGTTTTTACACACTATTTAATTTCAACAGATTTTGTTTTTCATTCCCCAAGTAGAATTTTGATGAAAGCACTACAAAAAAATGCAATAGTGACGCATATTTTATGACAGTTAAAGAAATGCCACAATATTGTCACTAAAATATTTGTGACACGTGCACATGTCACTAAAATGAATTACCACATCAATCCATGTCAAAAAATTTAGGACACTTCTAAATTGAACTTCATCTTAAAGCATCACAGAAAATATAACGATACTTCAACGCGTAACAATTTTTTAGTGACAGGCTGAATAGAGGCACTTCACATAGCGTCACTAATAATTTTAGCAACACTTTTGAGTATCATGGATGCTCCAAAAAAGCATCACTACAGGAAGTATTTTTTTGTAGTGAAGACACCCACGTGTTCGCCCTACTGGTTAAGAGTCTGGTTAAATTCTCCGAAGATCATGGGTTCAAATTATGGCGGATGCAGTGTGGGAATTTCCTCATGCAGGAGGTTTTTTGAGAGCAGCAATACGTGACCACCCAATGGTTAACCTTGGACGTCGTGATTTACCTACTCATCAACTCGTGGTACCGGGATGATGAGACTCCCATGGCGAGTATTTTACCTTTTGCTCCAAAGATTTTATTGAAAGACAAGATTTGGTTCTCTATATGAGTAGAAATAGAAATAATTAGAGTTTTGAATATTTAATGTATTTATAATTTAACGCATATAATTTAAGACTACATTTCTATTCAAAACCAAAAGTATCTATATGGACCATTGCAATATTTTCTTGATGAAGCAAAACATACGTTGAACCTTTGAAACATTTCAATTTTTTTTTCTCCATCGATTTTTAGATTTTCACGGCAGTTTAAATTGTGATTCTCAAATAACGATTAACACGAAATAATACATGAATATGATGTTAGAATATTAATTATTTCCTTCTTTATTCACTCGGTGGGAAATAGTGATGAAATAAAAAGTTGTATTTTGAAATTTAATTTCTTTAATTTTTTGGTACAAGAGATTTCCTTATTTTTCTACATCGTAACAAAAACTTTGATTAGCCCAATCTGATAAATTTTATGAATTTCACAGCCGTTATCTTAAAGTTTCTTAAAATAAATAAAATTGTTATAAAATATCTACTTATCCATTACAAATTAAACAATAAATTAACCCCTTTACTAATTACTTTTCTTGAAGTAATATATTTTTAGAGTAATCGAAAGTTGATTTTAATTAAAATAAAAATTACCATTAATGCGTAATAAATGTTATAAGGAGTCCGTTGGTGTTAGAGAAATATATAAATAATATAAGTTTTGAATATCCGTTTAAAAATAAAAATTAATGAACATGTTTGATTTTCTCTAAATGTAATAAATAATAATAAAAGGAATAAAAAAATTTAACCAAAAAAATAGGAACTAAAGTGCAAGTTCCACAGAATTTTTTGTGTAGAGGGATGCTGCTTTTCAGCTTAATCAGAAGATCATGATTATCACAGTAAACTTTTTGTTTATTGGGGTAATCATTGGCTTCATCCAATGTTCCATACCTCATACTACAAACTCTTGTAAACATGTTCTTCACCACACCTTCCTGTACTTGCTATATTCAATTTTAAAAACTGAGGTCCGGCCAACAATAGCCGGCCTGGGGTGAGGGCTTATCCAATTTGGAAAGAAAATTTTATAAGGGAATTTTGTATGTGGGGAGGTGAAGAACCAATAATATTTTAACAAGTGTTAATTAAAAATTACAATTAGAGTAGAGTGATAAAATAACCCTAACTTTAGTGTGAAAGTGCCAATCTAACTTTCTAAAATGTCAAAATAACCGTAACTTTTAGATGTATGTGCCAATCTAACCCTGGACGCCGTTGACTTTGATTGTCAATGGAAATTTTGGCCGGAATATAATGAAATAACCATTTTACTCCGGAAATTTAAAAAAGAGAGAAATAATTAATAAAAAGATGAAAAAACCCATCCCTTCTTCTTTCTCTTCATCTTTCTCTTCTTCTTTCTTCTCTATTCATCCGCGACCTACTTTCTTAGCTTTCTCCTATGAATCTATTTATTGTAAATATTTTGTCTCTGTTGAATCCTCCATTCAATTCGTGTAGAAGAGTGGCAGCTCAGGAGTGGTGTCAGGGTAATGCTGCAGGAGTTTTACCTTAGGGTTTAGCGGTAGATGATGGGGGGGGGGGAGACGATTGGGGTTAGATGCAGTGGTGGAGATTTTTCTATGGCCGTGGGTGGTGGTGGGATAACACCGTGGGTGTCACAGAGTAATGGGCTGGGGGTGGTGGCGAGGTAACGACCGGCGAATTGGTCGGCAACGACAGAGTGTTTGAAAATAATTTCAAGGTTTTGATACGTCACCTCAATTTACAAA
This sequence comes from Rubia tinctorum, assembly GCA_032355605.1. NCBI lineage: Eukaryota > Viridiplantae > Streptophyta > Magnoliopsida > Gentianales > Rubiaceae > Rubia > Rubia tinctorum. Next base: position 39,904 of record JAULKM010060500.1, on the reverse strand, counting down.
ATTCAAGCTTTATCTGTGAAAGATTTATTTATTTAAGTATGGGTGGTTGTATTATTGTCGGTGAGTGTAAGGAAGAAGAGGGAAATTATTTGCTTTTCCTCTGTCCACAATTGTGCCGGCGAAAGTTAAACAGAGGAAATGTTTGGCTCTTATTCTTTGTCTATTTCTGGCTGGAGTTTTACTTTTGGGTTTAGAGGGGAGACAATTGCGGGGAGATGTGGCAGTGGCGGTGAAGACGGAGGTATGAAATTTGGAGGGGGTACAAAGTTGGCGGAATTGACGCGGTGGTGGTGTGGTTCAGCGGCAGTGGATTCTCTTGGTTGGTGGTTGGACGACGGTGGGGTGGTGGCGTGACAAGGGGGAGTTAGGAAGAAAATGTGTTTTTCTTTTATTTTTATATTTTTAAGGAAGGGTAAAATGGAAAAAAAACAATTCAGATTTTTGGAGTAAGGGTATTTTTGTCATTTGGTTTCAGTCAACAACTCAATTTGTGAGTCAACATCGGATTTAGGCATGAAGGTTACATCGGCACATTTTATCATAACTTGGCACTTTTTTTTATTTTGCTGGGTTATATTGGCACTTTCAGCCTAAAGATATGGTTAGAAAAGAATTTAACCCTTACAATTAAATACATCCTTATTTTTCTCCCTTTGAATTTGACACTTGTTAAAATTGTATTGGACACTCACATCTCTACTTACAAAATTCTCACATATAAAATTTTCTGCAATTTAGAACAACTCAGTTTCTAACCTACAAAGGCTATTCTTGTAAATTATAATTGTTCATTTTTTGTTTAAGGACTAGGGTGCCTAATAAATACCCTTCACCTTTCTTAAAGGAAAAAAGTGCAATTGTCCCTCTATTTTCTTCAGTACCCATATATGTTTCACTGAGTCCGGGATGGGAACATATATGGGTACTGAAGAAATCAAAGTTATTAAGTCAAGAACAAAGCTCAAAAGAGCCTTGAATCAGGAAAACAAAACTGATTGTTCATTAGAGAGAAAATAGAGGGAAAACTGATTGCATTAACTTAGTCAAATGAGAGGAGTAAAACTGTTTATATACACAAATCATGCACTATTTGTCTAACAAACAAACAAACTAATGATCTATACAAGTGGAATAACTACCAAAATAGAGAAAATGCTCCAAAAATGACCAAAACTGATGATCAGTTTTAAAGGTCAATTCCACCAAATTAGTTTGAATTTGTCATCAAAACCTAATCAAACTTTAAATATCTGATGTTTAACTTCTTATCCTCAGTAGCATGTTCATCATCAGCATCAACAACAATATATTTCTTAACCTCCCCCTCCTAAAGATGAGGATTCCGTGAGTAACAAAATCCCATCTTGGATAGTAAAGACTAAGCAGCAACAGGTGAGAGTAATTTAGTAAAACCATCAGCCACTGAGCATTGGAGAAGACATGAAATTGATTGACAAAGCCATCCTGATATGCATCCTTTACATAGTGGCAGTCAATCTCTATACACTTAGTTCTTTAGTGAAAGATAGGATTTTGAGTTATATGAAGGGCATCAATATTACCATATTTCAAATAAATTGGAAGCACAAACTGATACTTCAAATCTGTAAGAAGGAATGTGATCCACTTAAGTTCTATAACAGTCATGGATATTTCCCTATTCTCAAATTCAGCAAAGAACTTGCTCACAATGTTTTGTTTCTTTGACTTCTAAGAGATAAGCGAATCACTTAAGAAAATGTAGTAACCAGTTACTGACCTAAGAATGATTCTGCAAGTGTTCCAATCTGCATCACAGTAAGTATATAAGGACTTTGAAGATGCTGTAGGAAAGAACAATCCATAAGTAGAGCACTCTTTTAAGTATCTGGCAATCTGCAATTCAGCCTTCTAGTGATGATTAGTAAGCCTTTGCACAAATTGGCTTAGCTGATGGACTAAGAATGTGATTTCTGGCCTTGTTTAAGATAAGTATAGAAGCCTTCCAATCAATCTTCTATAAGGACCTGGATCATGCACCAGAGGTGAAGAACTGTCCTCAAGTTGCCAAGAAACTGGCAATGGACCTGCTACTGCATTACTGTTAGTCAGATGAAGATCACTAATCGAATCAGTAATATATTTTTCCTGACTTAGGAAGATTCCATTCTTCGATATGGAAATATTTATGCCTAAGAAGTACTTAGCATTTCCCAAATATTTGATGGTAAAAAGATTTTGTAGATAGTTCTTGAATGTTTGAATTTCATCCTCAGAATCCCCTGCAATCAGAACATCATTACATAGATTAGTAGAACCAAATTGAACTGATCTGTCATCTTAATGAATAATAAATGATCATGTTTTGATTGCTTTAATACATATAAGATCAAGTGCTTAGTAAACTCTGCATTCCACTCTCCGGAAGCCTGCTTCAGGCCATATAGCGATTTTTTAATCTGCAAACTTACCCTGGAAATGCCTTATCATAACCTTGTGGTGGTGTCATATAAAGATCTTCATTGATATAACCATGCATAAAAGCATTATTGATGTCTATCTACTGCAAATACCAATTCTTCAGTGATGTCATTGCCAAAAACAACCTGACAGTAACTTGCCTGGCAACTGGTGAAAAGGAATCATAATAATAAACACCTTCAACTTAAGAAACCCCTTTGCCACCAGTCTTGATTTGTATCTCTCCACTGATCCATCTGCCCTACACTTGACCTTGTATACCCACTTACAACCAATAGGTTTCTTCCCCGTAGACAAATCAACTTAGTCCCAAGTATGATGAGTTTCAAGGACATTTAACTCAACCTTCATAGCCTCAAACCAATGCTGATTACTGCAAGCTTGTCTATATGATTGAGGTTTATGAATTCCTAACAACTTTGACAAAAAATGCATATGTGCAAATGAGAAAGTGGGAATACAGATATTATAAATAGGAACATTATTTACAACAAAATCATCCATCCAAAAAGGTCTAGATCTGATCCCGGTACTTTTTCTAGGAGCGGTATGAATGTACGTATCATTCCTAACAGAACTAGTATTAGAATCAGGAGAAGATGTTTCATGGCTTTGGGGTGACTGTGAAAAGGAATGTATGAGATCATTATCATTAAGGAAAGAAGTATTTTATGGTTCAGTACTAGTTGGATCAGAAGATGAATTCAAATATAGTACATCAGGAAAAAATCTATATCAAGTCGAGGTATGCGAAGCATAATCTTGTTGTGATTAAAACTAGAATCATGGACTACAGAATCAGAAGATCTATAAGGAAAGAGATTTCTATGAAAGATAACATCCCTGGAAATAAAGAATTTCTTATTCAAAAGACCGTATAGTTTTTATCCCTTTTGAATGGTTGAATATCCTATGAAAATGCATGGTACTGAACTTGTATTTACTTGGACTGAGGTTTGTACCATAGCATAGAGAACCAAACACCTGCATTTGAGAGATGTCACGAGGTTTATGGAAAATGATTTCATAAGATGACTTCCATTTTAAAACTAAAGAAGGTAATCTGTTCATTATATAGGTGGTTGTAAGGACTTATTCTCCCCATAAGTGTAAAGGATTCTCCCCATAAGGTAATCTGTGCAGGAGAGATCTGGCTATTTGAAGAATAGTTATGTGTCTCCTTTTAACTACACCATTTTTTGTGGTAAATATGGACATGATCTCTGGTGTAAAATGCCTAATGAAGCAAATAATTGTGAGAAAATTTTGTTGAAAAACTCAGTGCCATTATTAGTCCTTATCTTCCTGATTTTACCATTAAATTGAGTTTGCAACATGAAGATGAATTCCTTGATCATGAAAGGAACCTTATCTTTACCCTTTATCAGAAAAGTCCATGTAGCTCTACTGAAGTCATCTACAATGGTTAGGAAATATTGTTTACCACTACTTGTTTTAACCTTAAATGTCCCTAGAGATCCATATGGAGAGTATAAAATTGAATGAAACTATGATTTGATTTTTCAGGAAAAGACAACCTTGTTTGTTTATAAAGAGGATAGATGTCACATTTATTATTCATGATTTGAAGATTAATGTGCTTCAGTACAATATCAGAAGGATGGCCTAGCTTATTAAGGAGAATCTCTAAATCATTATCAGAAAGACAATGCATAGAATTTAGCACTGAATGTACAACTAAACTATGTAGCTTTAGTATAGTCAGATCCTTCTTGATGACTTTAGTTTGGAATGTATAGACCATTGCTCTTAGTTGCAATTCCTAAAACTGAGTTAGTCTTAAGGTCCTGTATGATACACACATGAGGATCAAAGGTAAGATAAACTTTGGAATCTTGTTCTAATATTTGTACTGAAAGAAGGTTGAATTTAAAGCATTTGACAGATAAACAATTCATCATTTTAAGCTGTTTATTAAACTTGACAGATCCTATGGCATCTATGTAGACTCTAGAATGATATGGTAAAAGGATTGGTATTTTATGAGTGTCTGAATGAAGAGTTTCAAACAAAGAGAGGTTACTGCACATATGTGAAGTAGCACCACTATCTAGAATGCAATCATCAATCTCAAAATAAGAAACAATATTGGAAAAATGAGTTATTAGGTTACCTGCAAAGTCCAGATGAGCAAAGTTGATCATATCTCCTGAATCAGTTCCTTGCTCCTTTCCTTTCCCTTTCATCAGTTTCCCAAACTCTATTTGAATAATATTTTCAATCATAGCCTGCATATTTCCAATGTTCTTGCTTTCTCCAGCTTTAAAAAATCCTACAGGTACAACTTCCTCACTTTCATCCACAAGACCAAAGACATTAACTGCATTTGCATAAGTTTTTCCCTTCATTTTACTTGCATCTGGCCACCAATCTGGTTATCCATTCAATTTGAAGCAAGAATTCTCCAAATGTCCATTTCATGGGTAGTAATCACACTTCAACAACTTTTTAGCCTCTGCATCTTTCTTCTTTTGACCAAATCTTCCTACATTGTTTTGCCTTGATTCCTGCCTCACAAGCATTGCATCTGATTAATTTATGTTCCTGATCATGTTGCTTTGCAAATTTCTCTGTTGTTCTTGCTTACTTAATAGAGAATATGCCTTTCCAACAACTGGTAAAGTATCCATCACAAGTATTTGATCCCTCAAAGTATCATATTCATTATTTAAACCAGACATGAACTGTTGCAGCTTATCTTGATTAGCTTGCATTTCAAGTTTCACAGAAAATCCACAATTGCATTCACAATGACAACAAATACACTAAGTCTTGGTTTGATCACATCAATTTGATCCCAAATTTCTTTCAAATTGGAGAAATACTGAGCAATTGAATCAGTACTTTGCTTAGTTTCAATCAGATTAGTCATCAGTTGATAATAGAGAGGTCCTTGACTAATTGCATACGTCTCTTCAACCTCATCCCACATTTTCTTCGCATCAGCTTGAAAAGCAAAGCTCCTAGCAATATCTTTGCTGATCAAGTTCCTAATCCACGAAACAATCCTTGAATTAGCCTTTATCCGAATATGAAGCATTGGAGAATTTGCAGCAGGCTTTGACACTTCTCCAGTGATGAACTTCAGCTTTCCTCTTGCAGAGAGAGCAGTAATCATTGCTTCTTTCTAGATCACATAATTCTTCTTTGTCAAGAGATCATATACAATTACTAGGCTTGCATGATTGAAGGATGTGAGGAAAGCAGATCAGTTGGCTTGATTATCACAAAACCTTCAGTATCAGTAGCACGATGATCGTTTCCTCCTTCACCATTCACTGATGCAGTGCTCATAATTGATCACCATAATCAAATTTTCTAGAAGTTTTTCAAGGAAAATTGGATCGAGAGCCTAGTTGCACTAATACCATGAAGAAATCGAAGCTATTAAGCCAAGAAGAAAGCTGATTGTTCAATAGAGAGAAACTGAGGGAAAGCTGATTGCATTAACTTAGCCAAATAAGAGGAGTACAACTGCTTTATATACACAAATCATGCACTAACTAGCTAACAAATAAACAAACTAATGATCTATATTAGTGGACTAACTACCAAAATAATAAAAGTTGCTCCAAAACTGACCAAAACCGATGATTAGTTTAAAAGGTCAGTTCCACCGACTTAGTTTGAAATTGGTGCCAAAATTGATCAAGCTTTGAATCTTTGATGTTTAACTTCTGATCCTTAGTAGCATGTTCATCAACAACAACAATATATTTTTTCAGGTACGGATACGGATACGGAAAAGGAAAACGGTAAAATATAAATATTTTGGATACGGGTACATTAATGATTCGTAGTAATTTCTTTGATAAGAATATGATAGTGGTGTTTTCTGCAATGTTCTTTAACAAACAAGAGCCAGAAATTAGTAGAGTTTTGAAGCAGTAAAAAAATAGTAACATAGAATTGACGTGCTTGGCTTTCCATTAGTTGTAAAATTTAGGAATCGGAATGAAGACATTTCCCAGAATTACTCATCAAGTATCCAATATGGGGCCGTCCCCGTATGGGTTCTTCACCTTGGGAGCCGTCCCCGTGCAACATAGCCCAAAACTACTCGGTCAGGATTCACAAGCTTTTCTTTTCTTTCAACAAAACTCTTCCATGCCAGAAGGCGAAGATTTTGTTGTTTTAGTATCCTATTTTCCTCTTTTAGCTCCATGAAATCTTTCCTCAAGCGCTCATAGTCAATCTCCATTTGCTTCTTTTTCGACCTGTATTATAACCAATCCATTAATTTTTATCATATGTCCGTTGAGTGATTATTAAATGATTGTCCTAAATGAAACACAGCATATGATCTGATAGAATCAATGATATTCACCTTGTACGTTGGTTTTGGAACCAAATATCCACTTGTCTAGGTTTCAAATTCAACATAGCTGCTAACTCGTTTTTTTGCTCCTATAATAATCAATAAAACAGAATCAGACTGCTGGAGAAGAGAAATGCAGTTTAACTCCAATGGTAAAAATTCTTACAACGTGAGGATTGCTTTGTTCTCGGAAACTCTCTTGCAGAATAACATATTGCTGTTTCGTGAGTTTAGGTTTCTTTCTCCACCCGATGTCGTCATCAGAATTCCTGAATCCTTGTTCCGAAAGACCTAAGGATAGATTTAGGGAAAGAGGATTTTGGTTTGTATTCTCCTTCTGATTTGGAGTACGCTTCATCGTAAGGTTTGCAAGAGGAGAAGGAATAGATTTTGGATGAACTGTTTTTTTATTTGAAGGAAAATAGGGTTCAAAGGTTGGGGATTATTTGTAGTTTTTTGGACGATGTTTTTCTCACTGAAAGAATATTATGTTATAATGATGAAAAATTTATTTCCTAATACATGGGTTCCAGAATCGATTCATCGGTTTTAATGATAAAAGATTATGTTCAGTTTATTTCCAATGATTGTAATTAATTTCAAATCTCATTATGTTTTACACATGTATGTTTATTACTTTCAAAGGGTCAAATCACCTGAATCAGCCTCAATTTAAATTTTAATTCCAATTCTGTAACGTGTTGAATTATTTTAACATACTCATCAACTGCATTTAACATTAAGTTAGTCAAGATTCAGTGCATTGTGCTTATATACACGGTCATGTACATTTTGAATAATTAAGGTTCGATTTCACAATCGTCACTCGTCGACATGTAAATCTAAAGAGTTAAACAAAAATATAAAAAACTCTCTCTTCTCTGCAATCCTCTCTTTGTCCAAAGTTGTAAAGCTTAGGGGTGTATGAGAATAATTGTGTTGTTAAGGGATTGATATGGAGTACAAGATTCTACTTTCCATATATACAAGGAATCTATATACGTTAACCCACCCCCGCAAGCTCATGAGCAGGCATGAAAATGAAGCTTGTCTCAAATAGTTACAAAATGATGGTAACCAACACCCTTGGTGAAAATGTCAACGATCTGATCAAGTGCACGAACAAGACGAACAACAAGCTCACTAGAAGCCACTTGGTCATGGACTAAGTGGTAGTCAATCATGATATGCTTGGAGCATTTATGAAACACTGGAACTGCAGGCAGAAAGATGACACTGAAATTATCACTTAGAAGAAAAGTGAGGCTGCTGAACTGCAACAACGGCTAAAGTCATATCAGTTCTGCAACAGCAAATGCAATGACCATGTACTCAGCCTCAGTGCTAGACCGAGCAACCACCTTTTACTTGCGAGATGACCAACTAACAAGGTTACTACCAAAATAGATGGAAAATCCGTGCTAAGACTTGCAGCTATATGGGTTAGAAGACCAACCAGCATCAAAGAAAGACACAAAATGTGAGTCATGAGCCTTCTGGAGAACCAAGCCAGAGAAGATAGTGATTTTTAGATGAGAGAGAATGCATTTGACTGCATTCTCCGCGGAGATAGTTCCTTTAAGCGCGCACCAGTGAGCTTCAGTGGGAGAGTGCATGAATTGACACAGTGGTTGATACCATAGGATATCTCAGGGCGAGACATAGTGACATACTGCAAGGGACAAACAATGCTCAGGTACAAAAGTTAGATTAGGAAGTGGTTTCCCAGAGGCAATTAGGCGAGAGCCAGGTCTCACGGGAGATGAGATTGGGTGGCACCAGACATGTGACTTTGCTCTAAGATTTCGCAAATAAATTACTGTTGAGAAATCTGAATGCCCAATTCAAAAGGAGTGACTTCAATACCCAGGAAATAATGAAGGTTGCAAGGGCCTTTCAGGGAAAAATCACGATGGAGCGATCTAAAAAACTCATTAATAAATGAAAAATACGAACTTGTAATAACAATGATGTAAATTCTAAGACTACAACCACCATAGATGAAGCATTCCACAACTTGATCAAAGATTTAAAGGTTATCTTTGGGATCCTCTAAGTGACATGACAGGTCCTATGACTAAGGCAAGAATGAATCTTAGAGATGCTTCTTTAAATGCGTTGATGGATCAACTTAATGATGAAGAATTATTGAAGAAATCAACATCAACAAGTTGTTGGATTAATTGTTCAAGATTATCGAGAAACTTAGGGCTTCATAAAGAACACTATACTCTTTTTTCCCATCGGGTTTTTAATGAGGTAGTGTAAACATTGTAAACTATTATAAAATTATTTCATTTTGGATTTTGGAATTAAGTTTCGGCCATGTGGGCTTAGAAGAGGTGAATTTTGAAAATCAGGTCCATTAGGGTTTTAGAATATTCAATTTTATTCTAATTAGAATTATATTTGGTGAAATTAGATAATTCAATATTCATTCAAGAACACTTCTTGATGAATTCGGCCATATAGCCATTTATTTTAGGTATTCTAGTTAGATATGATTTTAACTTCTTAAAGCTGTCATACGTTGATTTAGATTCTGTTTCGGATTAGGGTTTCTAGCCGAGTTTTCACCCAATAAATAGAGGAGGTATATCCAAGACTCTCTTCACCTTTTTATCAATTATGAATTCAAAATTTTGAGTTCATACTTGATGGAGATTCCAAGATGACTACCACCATAAATGAAGACATTCCATGTCTTGATCAAACATTCAAGGGTTATGTTCGGAAGCCTCTAAGTGACATGACTGGACTAATGAATAGGTCAAGAATATAGCTTAGGGATGCGGCATTGAATGATTTGATTGATCAACTTCATGATGAAGAATTAAAGAAGAAGTCGGCTAGGGCTTGGATTAATTATTCAAGTTGTCGATTATCTGAAGATGTCATGAAGAACACTATACTCTTTTTCCCACTAGGTTTTTAATGAGATAGTGTGATCGTTGTAACATTATTTTATTTCAGTCCAATAACTCGGCCATGTGGGCTTTTAAAGAGTTATTATTTTCGAACCCAGTCCATTAGGGTTTTCGAAAATTTCCTTTTATTCTGATAAGAATTAGATTTGGTACTATTAGATAAGGAAATATTTTTCTAATCTAATTCTAAGACATGGATGGCCGAATTAGGGTTTATAATAGGTATTTTAGTTAGATATGGTTTTATCTTCCTAAAGCTGCCATAAGTTGATTTAGATTCCAAATGTGTTTAGGGTTGGGGTTCGAAATCTTCTTTATAAAATGAGAAGGATGGCCATGTATTTTGACACTTTTTATCAATCAAATATTCATAATTTTGAGTTATACTCATTGCTTCATTCTTGCTTAATCTCGCGGGTTTATTAAGTATCACTATCCGTTGTTAACTAATCGTGCGGGCTAGTTAGTGATAAAAAAACCTTGTAATCTAAACCTGTGGGTTATTTAGAGAGCGAGTTGAAATTGAGTGTACCATATGAGCTAGACGCTTGAATTTCATGCGTTTATACTAGGTTGGGCGAAACCCTAGTGTTGACAGAGATCTAATTTCCACAATCCGGAGTCTTCGCAAGGAGATTCATATCAGTTGGTATCAAAGCAAAGAAAAATTGCCTTGGATGAAATTTTCATCAAGGGTTTTAAAGTTTTGCTTGAATTTATTTTTGAAATTTTTTATTAAAATTATAATCTCTTTCGTGTCATATTTTAACTATTTTTGTTTGATCTTTCTTAGAAGGAAAGTTGAATATAGAGTCGAAGGACATCGAAGGATCCGAGAGTTAGAAAACTTCGGTATTACTATCCACCTTCATTTTTCAATCGAGTCAGGAGGATGTCGAAGGGTCCGAGCATTAACAGGTATTATCTGCCTTCACCTCCCGGCCAGTTTCGTAGTTTTAGGTAGCTTATACAGTTTACGTGCTTGCAATATGTTTTGTCCACTCTGCTGAAGAATTATTGCATGCTCGTAATCCTATTTGTTTTCTTTATCGTTCTTTGATTCTATAATTTTGATTTTTTCTCTGATTCTTGATTACACCTTATTCAAAAAAACTTATAATTTGTTGAAGGAACATTTTTATTGGCCGAAAATGTCTCTTGTTGTTGATAGGATTTGTAGGAAAGGTATTGATTGCTTGAAGGCTAAGTCTAAGACTAAGTCGCATGGTTTATATACTCCATTACATGTTCCTACACATCCTTGGATTGATATTTCTATGGACTTTGTTCTCAGATTACCCTCGATCCCAAGCAGGTAATGATTCTATCTTTGTGTTTGTTGATTGATTTTCGAAGATAGCACATTTTATTCCTTGTAGGAAGACAGATGATGCAAAACATGTCGCAGATTTATTTTTCAAAGAAGTGGTTCACCTTCATGGCATCCCTGGGTCAATTGGATCAGATAGGGATGTGAAATTTCTGTCCTACTTTTGGAATACCTTGTGGCGCAAGTTAGGTATGAAATTGTTGTTTTATACGGCAAGTCATCCGCAAAATGATGGACAAACATAGGTTACTAACTGCACCCTAGGGGCACTTCTGTTTGACTTGGTCCAAAAGAATTTGAATAATTGGGAAGCGTGCATTCCGATAGCAGAGTTTGCTTATAATCGCACTGTTCATTCTACTACTTCATTACCTCCTTTTGAAATTGTTTATGTTTTTCTACCTATTACACCTCTTGACTTACTTCCTTTGAACTTTAAACAGGTGAATAATATAAATGGAGAAAAGAAGGATGATTTTGTGAAGCGATTACATGAGAAGGTGCGATTGAGGATTGAAAGAACAAATGCTCAGAATGCTGCACGGATAAACCCTAGCCGCTGCATTATGCACTTCAAGGAGGGCGATTGGGTTTGGTTGCATTTTTGGAAGGAGAGGTTTTTGAATTCCCAAAAATCTAAAATAAGTCTCCATGGTGATGGTTCTTTTCAGGTGTTGGAACGTGTGAATGATAACGCCTGCAAGATTGATCTCCCTGCGATTATGGTGTCAGTACTACTTTCAATGTTACTAAATTATCTCCTTTTACCTTTGAAGATGATTTAGTTTTGAGGGAAAAACCTTTCGACCATGGAGGGAATGATGGAGATCCCAAGACGACTAGCACCATAAATGAAGATATTCCACGTCTTGATCAAACATTTAAGGGCTATGTTCGGGATCCTCTAAGTGACATGACTGGACCAACGACTAGGTCAAGGATTAAGCTTAGGGATTCATTATTGAATTCTTTGATTGATCAACTTTATGATGAAAAATTAAAGAAGAAGTCAGTTAGGGTTTGGATTAATTATTCAAGTTTGTCAATTAACTGCAGACGTCGTGAAGAACACTATACACTTTTCCCATTAGATTTTTTAATGAGGTAGTGTGATCATTGTAACATTATTTTATTTCAGTCCAATAACTTGGCCATGTGGGCTTTTAAAGAGTTATTATTTTCGAACCCATTCCATTAGGGTTTTCGAAAATTACCTTTTATTCTGATTAGAATTAGATTTGGTAATATTAGATAAGGAAATATTTTTCTAGTCTAATTCTAAGACATCGACGGCCAAATTAGGGTTTAGAATAGGTATTTTAGTTAGATATGGTTTTAGCTTCCTAAAGCTGCCATAAGTTGATTCAGATTCCAATTATGTTTAGGGTTAGGGTTCGAAATATTCTCTATAAAAGGAGAAGGATGGCCATGTATTTTGACACTTTTTATCAATCAAATATTCATATTTTAAGTGATAATCATTGCTTCATTCTTGCTTAATCATGTGGGTTAATTAAGTATTAACATCATTTGTAAACTAGTCCTGCGGGCTAGTTAGTGATCGAAGAACCTTGTAATCTAAACTTGCGGACTTTTTAGATAGCAAGTCGAAATTGAGTGTACCTTGCGGTCTAAACGCTTGAATTCCATGCATTAATACTAGGTTGGGAAAACCCGTACTGTAGACAAAGATCTAATTTCCGCAATCCAGAGTTTTCGCAAGGAGATTCATATCAATACTCTTTGCTTCCGAGAGTCTTCATTGTTAGTTAATCCCGCGGGTTAATTAAGTATCAATACCTTTGATTTGTGAACTAATCTCGTGGGCTAGTCAGTGTCATAAATATCAAAATTGAGAGCATTCCTAGGGGCTAGTTGTTTGCAGTTTCGTGCGGCTATACTGGGGTTTGCGAGATCCCTCATTTATTCAAAGATCTAAAATTTCTCAATTCAGAGTCTTCACAAGGAGATTCATACCAATTGGTATCACAGCAAAGAGAAAGATCCCAGTGGCTGAAAATTCTCAGGGGTTTTCAATTTTCTTGCACTATTTGATTTCGAGATTTTTTCTTTAAATTTATGAACTCTTTTGTCTCATATTTTAATTGTGTTTGTTTGATCTTTCTTGATAGGAGGATTGAATCTAGATTCCAAGGACTTCGAAGGGTCAAAAAATTAGAATAATTTGGCATTACTATCTCCTTCACCTTCATCAATCGATTCAAGAGGACGTAGAAGGGTCTCAGTGTTAACAAGTACTATCCGCCTTCACCTCCCAGTCGGTTTTGGAGTTTTTAGGCAGATTATACAGTTTATGTGCTAGTGATATTTTTCGTCCACTCTTCTGAAAATTATTGCATGCTCATAATACTATTTGTTTTCTTTATCGTTCTTTGATTCCATGATCTTGAATTTGTTCTTGAATTATTGACTACACATTCACTATCACAGGACAGACACTATAGCAGCAGTTTTTTTAATCTCTAGCAACGGTTTTTGGGGGTCCAAAAAACCGGTGCCTAAGTAGCTGGTGAATTGATTTCACCGTTTTTTAAAAAACCGGTGCTAAATTGGCATCAATTTTTTGGTTAGCACCGGTTCCAAAAAAGCGGTGCTAAATTTAGCACCGGTTTTTTTATTAGCACCGATTTTAAAAAACCAGTGCTAGATTTAGCACAAGTTTTCATGTTAGCAGCGGTGGTAGATTTAGCACCGGTTTTCATGTTAGCACCAGTTCTAAAAAAACCGGTGGCAAAAAAAATTCTAGGATTCAAAAAAATACTCTTCCTCTGGACGCAGCTGCGCGCAGAGGAAGGAAAAAGACCTAAAATTAATAATTTAGTAGGGAATTAATTTAATAATAATATTAACTTCACAAAATTGATTATTTAGAAATATAACAAAAATGTATAATACAAAATTAATAATCTATGTGACTAACATAACTATAAAATAAGCAGATGACTAGGGGTAGCGGATGAGGCCATTGTTGTAATCAACATGAATCAAACTGAAGTGCTTGGTATAACCAAGCTACCATTCAAAGTTATCCATCAAAGACCAAGCTGAAGTGCTTGGCTCCATCCATGTCTATGGTTAATTCAGAAATAATCACCACATCTGAATAAGAACAAATTATGGAGGTCTATATGGTAGAAGATAACAACTTAATTTCCTGATTAATAGTAGCAAGATACCCTTTACAGTAAGTGATTCTTAATTGGTCATCTAGCATACAATCAAGTGAAGCCTTGCCATCATCGTCATTATCCATCCCTGCAAAACACATAAGATGCATAAAGCCATCTTTACTACTGTTCGTGAAATACTTGGTGTTTGGTTGCAGTTACTTGTTAGGCATACCATTTTCAGTGATGTAAATAGGGGGATTGTTATATCTCTTAGCTATATGATTTAGAACTTTCTAAATCCCCCAAGGGACCACGTATAGCCATGGCGATGCAGCCTACTTGAAAATGTAATGTTAACAACGCCATAAATCTGTTCATTCAAAGTAACAAAAGTATGATATGCAAAACGAACACGAGAATATGTAGAATCAAATGGTATCCTAAAAGAACACGAGAATTTGTCCTTCTTGGTCATCCTAAAAGTATTAGTAACAAAGATAGAAGTCAAATGGTGACACATCAAACTGCATTTCTCTTACCGCGTTAAATGTTAGGAAAAACCTTCAAGGATCGAGAATATGTAGAATCAAACATAATGAGCCCTCAATTATGGTGATCCGACTATTTGCTCAGTTAAGTAAGATAGATATTTAGTTTTCCAGGATTGGAGAAGCATGCTATACCTTTTTTTTTCATATATAGAAACAACTTCAGCATGAGCCAAGAGCTGGCGATGTGCAACGAAATACGCATCTTTCAAAGTACGATCCTATCTTCTGGGTGCATATGTGCCAGAAAAATATCCATTGACAGCAGTTTGAAGCGGCTCATTAATTGTGATCCACTTCTTGATTCAGTCACCAAAACTAGTAAAACACGTTTCTGCATAGATGGTAAAATATTTCTTGTCCACCAAGTGAAAGTGTCACTGTAACATTCAATAAGGATGAATTCTACACATAAGACATGAACATTGGCTAATAGACAGAAAACATAAGGACTAAACCTTTGCTCCTAGGTTAAAGTTCCGCATATAATACCTTGTTAGAAATTTAAGTTACCGGAGCTTATGCCTATGACATGAAAAAGCAAAAAAGCATTTTTTTAATATTTCCATCTAGAAAGTTAAAAGATTCCAGCTATTGAAGATTATAAAACAGAAGAACAAACATATTGATAACTTAGAATGCACAATCATATTGATTCTTCTTCATCATAAACAAAGAGAAAACCTAAAATGCATGCTACTTACACAATATCCTCGCTTAGCCACCCTCCAAATGAGTTGTTAAAATTTAATGGGAGATCCCTGTGGTAGAGTGTCACACATGGTTCAATGCCTGCAAGAATCTTGTTACATTAACATGTTGAAGTAAAAAACACACATAGAAATTTAAGCACTCAACTCATTAGAAGATACACACTCTTGTCAATTAGAGAATTAATTAGATTATTATAGTATTTCACTCCCTCATCATTGATCTTGGTTCCTAAACCATCTACAAATGCAAAAGTCTCATCAAATTGGTAAAAAAAAGGAAGAGGCAATGCAGAATTCAATGATTATACCCGAAAAAATTTGAGTCCCCAAAATAGAAAATCGGTACGCCTTAAATCCCATCTTGGCTATAAGTCTCCAACACATGAAGGATGTTGACTCCCGGAATAACTTATGTAAATGGAATTCAAACAAAAAAAGTAGGGCAAAAACAAGTACTCATCAACGGCGGCGGCACCCTACACTTGCAGAGGCAAAATAAGAGCAAAAGGCAAGGTTCTTTCTCTGGCGACAGCGGAACCCTCCCGTTCGATGACGTGAACGAGTAGGCAACCATCCCCATAACCCATTGAATGCCCCGTCGTCGTCGTGGTTTTGCGATGGTGAGGGCGGTGACGGAGGACCGATGGCGGAGGGCTAATGGCGGAGGACCGGCGGTTGTACAATGGTGGAAGGTGGTGGTGGAGGGCGGTGGTTGAGGACCGAAGGCGGAGGTCGGTGGTGAAGGGCGACGTGAAGGTGGGAGGAGGGGTGATCGAGGGTGAGGGTGAGGGCTGAACAATATACTAATGAGAAATTATATTATAAATGTTAATAAATTCTCCTTCCGTCCCAGCAGTAATGACCTATTTGCTTTTCCACGGTCTTCAATGATCATGTTTGACCGTTAATATCTCCAACTACATAAACTGATTTTGCATTAAAAATTAATATTTAGAAAATAAGATGAATTCAAAATTATCTCATAATATATTTAATATATAGATTAATTTAGTTTTATGGTCAAAGTTTATCAAATTTGACTTTGAAAATAGTAATTTGCCATTACTAGTGGGACGGAGGGAGCATTAAAAATAAATGTTTTTTATGACTACTATTTATAATATAACATTTATGCAGAGTATTGGATTTAAATCTTTAAGAATAAAGGAAGATACATATTTTTAATAAGAAATAGGTCCTGAATATCATATATTCGGGTTCAAGTTATGTCATTTTTTTAAGCGGGTGAGAAAATTCTATGTATGGAGCCCAACTTAGTTATTAGTGTTTCTATATAGAATAGGTAAATGTTGATCGCTGATTACTTAAAGTGAACTTCGTTCTTAGTGTTTATATATAGAAAGTCATGTAATAGTACCCGTTGAGTAGTTAAAGTCAAACTTTTTTACTCGTTTTTATATATGCTAAGTCAAATAAGTGTTGGCTAATGATTAGTTAAAGTCAACTTAGTTACTAGGGTTTATATATAGAAAGTCAAGTAAGAGTTGACCGTTGATTAGTTAAAGTCAACTCAGTCGATGGGGCCAAAAAATCGGTGCCACAGGGAGGTCTTTGTGGTAGGGAAAGTCAATCTAGTTCTTGTGCCCAATCGATGATAAATATTCCGTTATGGATTTGGAAAATAAAATGGGGGTGTATAGGTTAGCACAACGTTCGAGCGGATTTCGTTTTGGAGTTACAAGTAAAGTTTTTACTGTTTGCTTTTAGAACCCTCTAAGAAATTTGGAATTTTTTAATCATGAAATTGGCGACACCAAAATTCAATTGAATAATATACGATTAGGATTTTGTGATTTGGGCATGTATGGGTGAATGGAAGAGCCTCGAAAGTCAACATTGATTACTTGTACACAATTTTGGAAAATTACACAGTGTCCCAAAATTGTGTTTCCCCATTATCCATTGCTTCAAAATACATGAATTTTGTTATTCTTACCTAAATATAAAATTAATAAATAATAATTTTTTTGGTGAATTGTGGGAAAGCGTTAGTAGATGTTTAGAGTAACTTATAATTGATTACATAGAAGTATGGAAGAGAAATCAGAAAGGATTATGGATATGTTCTTGTGCTTGATCGATGATAAATATTCCATTACGGATTTGGAAAATAAAATAGGGTGTATGGGGAAACACCACGTTCGAGCGGGTTTCACTTTGGAGTTACGAGTAAAGTTTTTACTTTTTCCACTTAGGTCCCTCCAAGAAAGTTTGAATTGTCGAATCACGAAAATGGGGACACTAAAATTCCATTGAACAATATACGATTGCGACTTTGCAATTTGGGCATGTATGGGAGAATGGAAGGCCCTCGAAAATCAACATTTATTACTTGTACACAATTTTGGAAAATTACAGTATGGCAAAAAATTGTGTTTCCCCATTATCCATTTCTAAAAAATACATGAATTTTGTTTTTCTTGCCTAAATATAAAATTATTAAATAATATATTTTTTGATGAATTGTGGGAAAACGCTAGTAGATGTTCTAGAGTAGCTTATAATTGATTACATAAAAGTAAGGAAGAGAAATCGGAAAGGATTACGGATATGTTCTTGTGCTCGATCGATGATGAATATTCCGTTACGGATTTGAAAAATAAAATGGGGGTGTATAGGGAAGCACCAAGTTCGAGCGGATTTCAATTTTGATTTACGAGTAAAATTTTTACTTTTCTCACTTACGTCCCTCCAAGAAATTTGGAATTGTCGAATCACAAAATTAGCGACACAAAAATTCAATTGAATAATATACGATTGAGACTATGCGATTTGGGCATGTATGGTTGAATGGAAGGGCATCGAAAGTCAACATTGATTACTTGTACGCAATTTTAGAAAATTACACCATGACCCAAAATTGTGTTTCACCATTATCCATTGCTCCAAAATACATGATTTTTGTTATTCAAAAATTTATATTCCCATTTATATTAGGTCAATAAAGGTTGATCTTTGATTAATTTAAGTCAATCTAGTTATAGAGTTAAAGTAAACAAAAGAAGTGAAGGATTTTGAAAGTCAAGAATTAAATAATTTAGCCTATAGCGGCTACGTGCAGCTGCGCGAACCTGATACTATTTTTGGAAAATTTTTTAAAAATATTTGGCATTTTTTTAAATTTTAGCAGGAAAATTGAATTTTAAAAATATTTAGCTTAGAGCGGCTGCGCCCATCGCATGAAATTTTTGGAGAAAAAGATTGAAAATTTTGGGCAAAATTTTGAAATTTTTTGCGGGAAGATTGAAATTTTAAAATATTTAGCTTAGAGCGGCTGCGCACAGCTGCGCCCATCGCATGAATTTTTTGGCAATAAAATTTAATTTTTTGGCAATTTTTTTGAAACTTTTGGCGGGAACATTGAATTTTAAAATAATTAGCTTAGAGCGGCTGCGTGCAGCTGCGCCTATCGCATGAAAATTTTGGGGAAAAACTAAAAAATATTGGCAAATTTTTTTGTGGGAAGATATGATTTTAAAAATTTTTAACACTGGTTTTTAAAAAACCGGTGCTAATTTTTAAAAAACTGTGCTAATTTAGCACCGGAATTCAAAAAAATCAGTGCCAATTTAAAACTTATTTTCCAAAAACCGGTACTAATTTATTTGAGGCACCGTTTTTCAAAAAGCGGTGCCAAAAAAACGGTGCTAGAGGGTGTCTCTGCGGTAGTGATTATACAAAAAATAGATTCTTTGTGTCATATTCCAGATATAGTGTCATATTCTTGATCCTTACGATCTTGAATACCTCAAAGTTCAGTTGAATCGAGAGGAAGTTGTCGCAGATTTTTTATTCCAAGTTTTTAATATTAAAATATTTTCCAAAAAAATCGAAAAAAACCAAGGGTTGAAGATTTTTGGATTTTGAAATAGGAAATTTGGGGTTGTGTTGTAATTTTCAAAAGTTTTGGGGCTATTTTGCAATTATCAAAAATTTGAAAATTGTAGTCGGTTTTCAATTGTATGGGGAGTAAGATTCTGATTGTGAGTGTTATATATTGATTGAGATTTGAATTTGTGGAGGAAATACGATTTTAAAAAGGAAAATGAAACAAAATCCTACTCGGGAGAGGAAAAGGAAATAAAAACCTTTTGGGAATGAGAAATTGATATAAATTTTTGACTAAGTCAGAAAGAAAGTGATTAAAATCCTTTTCTACTAGGAAGTTGAGTTTGTATATTTAATCCAATTTTGTTTTGAAAAAGTTACTTGAATTTTTTGAAATTTTTTATCGCCTATATAAACCATTCTTGTTTTGATCATATCTCATTCGATATAGCTCTGATTCAAGGAATTCAAGTTTTGTTTGTTCCTTATTATCTTAAGAATATTTAATTCTAATTAGTTGAGCATAATTTTGAGTTTATATATTTTTAAATTTTGAATTAAATTATGCAGTACTTATCTCTTATTTTGCTTTCAAATTGCGGTGAAATTGCTCGACTACCCTTATATTAGCCTTCGCCTTGTGAGTAGTGAGTTTTATACACTTGGTGAGTGAGCTTACTAAAAAAAGGGAGGGGTGCTATTTTTATACTAACCGTTTATGTTTCTTAGCAGTTGGCGGACAATAATCCATTTGTCCCGCCTTTTTTATCAATCCCAACAATCAACCATTGACGAACACATATGATAGTATATGTAGTGAACGACCATGTGATGAAGCTCTAGATAGTTGGGAGCGATATTGATTTAAGCCTAATGAACCCACTGATCCAGATCTGTTTGTCGTCGCAATATATGCACTCATGAGTGAGGTACAAAGATTGGCGAGAAAAGCATGTCTCATCCAACACCATCATCATCGGCCAAGAGGGACGATTCCCAGGGATTTTTCTGCCAATTATATGGTTATGGTAGTTCAAATGAAGATTATGATGATGGTTAGGAAAGGCGATCACACCGAGGGTCTTCTGGAAGGTATCGCCTCAACAAACATCATTCCCAAAGGAGATTGAGAGATAGATCGAGTTTCAGTGAGAGTTCAGACTCTACTGGAGACATCGAGGAATTAAATTTGACATCTCTCGATTTGATGATCAACATAATTCGGTGAAGTATATCTTGGTTGGGAGCGACAAATTGAGAATATGGTTGATCTAAAAAATTATCGGGAGAAATAAAAATTCAAGGTGGTATTCCTTCACTCATTATGAGGCTAAGTGGTGGAAAAATTTAAGATAATTGAGACAAATTTCCGGGTTGTAACCTATCTTCACCTGGGAGAGATTGAAGTTCGCGTTTTGCCATTATCATGTTCCACCAACCTATTTGATGAATAAAAATTATTATATGGAAAATATGAAGCAAGGAAATCGATCCGTTGATGAGTACGGGCAAGATCTTGAGTTTATTATGAGAAGGGTTGGGATGAAAGAAGACAATGCATTCATCAAAAATTGATTCCTAGAAGGCTTGTGTAAGAATTTTCAAATGCAAGTCAAGCTTCAATATCATATCTCAATAGGAGATTTATTGGTGAAACCAAGGTTGGTTGAGAGTACCCTACAGCCAAGAAAGGAACAGTTTGGATCTCCCAATCAAAAATTAGGGTTTGACTTGGGAAACCCTAGTTCCAGCCGTGGCATAGGAGTAACCATGGACGGTCGTGGTTCAATACAGCCTTTTTCAAATCCTACTTATAATCCCAATGAAAGACGGATACACCCTATACTCAACATTCTTCGAGAAATCCAGGTAAGTCCCCTGCTTCTTAATCTTATTTGGTTTCTGTTAATACTCATACTTGTTTTCATTGTAAAGAAAGAGGACACGTTTGTAGTAACTGCCCTGATGCTTAAGTGTTAACCACAATTGAGTAGGGATATGAAGAAGATGAATATGTTGATATGCCAGCATTATATGAGAGCAGGGAAGAACAGGTAGATAAAGAGATTATCATAAATGATCATGGTGAACAAGGTCCGGAAACACAAGGTAACTTCGTGTCATTGAGACTTTTAAACTCTTAAATGGCCAAATATGAGGTATAAAAAAATTAATATTTTTCATACTCGTTGTCTTGTGAAAGATAAGAATTGTTTACTGATTATTGATGGTGGATCTTGTGATAATATTGTTTCCAATCTCCTTGTTAAATCACTGTCTTTACCTATTACTACTCATCCATCACTATATAAACTCATTTGGTTAAATGATAGCGGTGAGATTAAAAAATGATTGATTAACTTTAAGATTGGAAAATACCATGGAAGCTAGTCATATTTTTTAGGGAGACCTTGGTAGTTTGATCATAAATCTATGCATGATGGTTACAATAACAAAAATAACTGTGATTAAGGATAGAACCTTGTATACTTTGACTCTATTATCTCCAGTGGAAGTTCTTGAGGCTCAGAGTCGCATGAAAATTGACAAAGAAAAGTTTGCAATTGATCCTCAGATGGCTGAACAAAACCCTAGCCAGGGTTTAAAGGAGATCGGCCAAAAGCTGAAAAAAGGGAAAGACCTTGATAATTTATACCAAAATTCAGGGGTGACCAATCCAAGTAAGTGATGTTGGCCATTGAATGATCTTGAAAAGTCACAAAAAGTTTTAGCTTCACATCTTAGTCCTTTGACATCGATTTACATGATGAGACATGAACTTCCTAGTGATTCCGGTAGATCATTTTATGCTTTGATTAGGGATGTGAATTTTGCTTTTCCTAATCATTCTTTTATGCTTATATTACATTTTAAAGAAAGTTACTTCGCCAAGGATGATATTCCTATGCATGTTCCTCCAAGGTTTGTTGAGATGTTGCAGTCATTTGAAGATTTCTTTCTAGATAAACTACCACATGGATTACTACCCATGCGTGACATAGAATATCATATCAACTTTCTTATGGGTTCGGTCATTCTGAATCATCCGGCTTATAAAGCAAACCCTGAGGAGATAAAGGAACTACAACGACAGATTGAAGAGTTACTTCAAAAAGGTTATGTGCGCGCATCTTTAAGTCTTTGCGTTGTTCCTCTCATTTAGTTCAAGATAAAGATAAAACTTGGCATATGATCTTTCATTTCCGTGCTATTAACAAGATTACCAATAAATATCACCATCATATCCCCACGGTAGATGATATGCTTAAAGATTTGCATGGATCTGTGATTTATATTAAAGTTGATTTGACTCAAGGTTACCAGTCATCCTCAAATTGATGGACAAACAGAGGTTACCAATCAAACTCTAGGGACTCTTATGCATGTCCTAGTGCAAAAGAACTTGAAGAATTGAGAAGCTTGCATTCCGATAAAAGATTTGCTTATAATCGCACTGTTAATTCTGCTACTTTACCTCTATATGAAATTGTTTATGGTTTTCTACTTAATACTCCTATTGATTTGATTCCTTTGAATTTGAAACAGGTTAGGAACCTTGATAGAGAAAAGAAGGCTGATTTTACTAAGAAATTACATGAGAAGGTGCGCTTAAGCATTGAACGGACAAGTGCAAAAAATGTAAACCATGGACGGGAGCTGATGAGATTCAAACCAGGTGACTGGGTTTGGGTGCATCTGCGCAAGGAGGTATTTCCAAATGCTCATAAATCTAAATTAAGTCTGCGTGATGATGGTATTTTTAAAGTGCTGGAGCGTGTGAATGATAATGCTTACAAGATTACTTTGCCCTGAAACTATAGTGTTCGTATAATTTTGAATGTTGTTGATTTATCTCCATTTACCTTTGAAGGTGATTCAGTTTTGAGGGAAAACCCTTTCGACCATGGAGGGAATGATGAAAATGCCAAGACTACTGCAACCATAGTTGAAGACATTCCACGACTTGATCAAACCTTTAAAGGTTATGTTCAGAATCCTCTAAGTGACATGGAAGGTCCTTTGACTAGGATAAGAACGAAGCTTAAATATGCTTATTTAAATGCTTTGATTGATCAACTTCATGATGAAGAATTATTGAAGAAATCAACATCGACAAGTTCTTGGATTAATTTTTCAAGAGTGTCAAAGAAATGAAGACATCATAAAGAATACTATACTCTATTTTTCCACTGGGTTTTCAATGAGGTAGTGTGAACATTGTAAATTATTTTAAAATTATTATATTTTGGATTTTGGAATTAATTTTTGGTCATGTGGGCTTTGAAGAGTTTAATTTAAATAATCAGGTCCATTAGTGTTTTAGAATATTCAGTTTTATTGTGATTAAAATTAGATTTGATAAAATTGACATGGCAATATTCATTCAAGAACATTTCTTGATGAATTTGGCCATATAGTCATTTATTTTAGGTATTCTAGTTAGATATGGCTTTAGCTTCTTAAAGCTGTCATAGGTTGATTCAGATTTTGTTTCAGATTAGGGTTTCTGGCTGAGTTTTCACCCAATAAATAGAGGGGTATGTCCAAGACTATTCTCTCCATTTTATCAATCATATATTCACAATTTTGAGTTCATGCTCTTTGTTTGCAAGCATCTTCATTGTCGCTTAATCCCAGGGGTTAGTTAAATATTAATACCTTTGATTTGTGAACTAATCCTATGGGCTAGTTACTGTCATAAATCTTAAAATTAATAGCAATCATGAGGGCTAGTTGGTGGTAATTTGTTTGCCTATACTAGGGTTTGCAAGATCCCTTGTTTAGTCAATGATCTAAAATTCTACAATCCTGAGTCTTTGCGAGGAGATTCATGCCAAACAAGGTCATCAACATAAACAAGAACATGAACAACATTATATCCATCCTTTTTTACAATTAATGAAGGGTCGGAAGCACAGGTCTTGAAGCCATGACATTTCAGGGAGGTAGGAAGTTTGTGAAACCACACCTTAGCAGCCTTCTTGAGATCATTAAAAGGCTTGTAAAGTTTACAAACATGAGAGGACCTGTCAAACATAATGAACCCAAGGGGCTTCTCCATAAACACTGTTTCAGCAAGATCACTATTGAGGAAGGCATTATTCACATCAACCTTACAAAGGGACTATCCAGAAGAAACTGGCAAGCTTAAGACCAGGCGAATAGTAGTGGGCTTGACAATCGGACTTAAGGTGTCAAAGTAATCAACGCCAACTTCCTGATAAAAACCTTTGGCAAATAGACGTGATTTATAGTGTTCAATCATGCCATATGGCTTCTGCTTGACCTTGTACACCCACTTACAACAAAACATTATAGCACCTGATGGACTAGGTCCCATGTCCAATTACTCATTAAGGCATTATATTCAAGCCTCATAATATGCTGCCAGTTGGGATCTTTAGAGCCTTGATGATTTTTTTTTGGTTTAGGATAGGAAATGATTGTAGTAGGGAGAAGATGTTTAGTGGAGAGGAGTGATTTGGGTTTGAGGGAGTGAGTGGAAGAACGAGTTGTCATCTGGTTGTTGGAGTTTTCAGGGGATCGAACTAGCTAGGATCATTTGGGTAGAGAGGTGCTGAGGGTGGAGAGGACGTAGCAAAAGATGATGAAGGAGAGTGCGGCTCCGGTGAAAAGGAGGTAGCCGGAAATGAGGAAATTGGATAGTAGGAATCTTCGACTGAAGTACTTGTCCCTTTGACTGATGGTCTGGAACGGTTCGACGCAGCTGGGGAAACGGGAAGATTAAGGCATCTTCCTTAAGAGCAGATAGAGGAATAAAAACATGTGGGGGTGATTTTACTGGGAAATAGAAAGACATATTCAACAAACACAACATAACAAAAGATATATATATGCGGGAGGTTGAGACATGATTACAGAGATAGCATTTGTGTCTGGAGCTATAACCAAGAAAGATACACGGAAGTGATTGATACTTTAATTTATTGGCAGTGTAAGGGTGTGGGAAGGGAAAACAAAGGCACCCACAAGACTTGAGAAAATTGTAGTCAGGGGTTTTTCTGTAGACACACTCATATGGGAACTTATGGTTAAGGAAATGAGTAACAATGTGATTGATAAGAGAGACTGATGTGTGAAATGCTTGTTACCAGAACTTGACAGGAAGGTTGGAATTGGTAACTAAGAAGAGCAACACCTTTTTCCACAAGGTGCAATTGTGTTGTTTGGCCGAGCCATTTTGTTTGGGGGTATAGGGGCATGAAACTTTGTGGCGGATGCCAGGGGACTCAAGAAGAGTGGAAACATTGCGGTGTTCACCTCCCCAATTAGATTGAAAGGATTTTATTTGTATGGAAAACTAATTTTGAACAAGTTTGAGAAATTATTCAACAATGGATAAGGCTTGCGATTTTGCAGAGACAAATTAAAATTACCCAAATTTAGTGCAATATTAATAATACTAATACAATAACAACAACTAGTAGTGGAAAGTTCAGGGGAAGGCCCCCACACATTAGAATGAATTGAATCAGACGGTTTTAAAGAAAACTCTACAAGACTAGGGAGGGGTAGAAAATGACTCTTATCAAGTCGAAAATAATGACAGACTAGTCCAAATTATTACATGACACACAAATTCTGATTGGGGACTAAAAGACAAAGAATGGATTCATGAGGGCGATCCAACTGGTGATGCCATCGTTGAAGAGACGTGCGCTTACTAAGATAGGTGAATAGGAAAGGACTGGAAGATGACACAACACGATGGTGGGAAATCCGTAAGGACCGTTCTCAATAGTTCCCTTTAGAATTGTTCAACCCTGCCAGTTCTTGACAAGACAACAATATGAATGAAATTCAACAAAGATATTTTTATAACGAGAATGTTTAGAAACACTAAGCAAGTTTTTAGAAATATTGGAAGCATGCAGAATATTGTGTAATCATAAAGGAGAAGCAGCATGATCAACAGAAAGCATAGAATGACCTAAATAAGAAATGGGAAGGGATGTACTATCTTCAACCATAAGGAAATTATTACTTTTTTAGGGTTTTTAGGGTGAGATTTTAGAGGTCCGGTGTCACATGGTGAGTAGCTCCAGAGTCGACATACTAGGGATCCTCGATATTGGAGGGAGTGGACACAGATGCTGCAGAGGTTTACTTGCCTGTGGTGATGCTCCAAAGTCTAGCGGTGGCATTGTGGTTCATGGCTGGGAAGTAGTGAATATTAATTTGCTGGAAGCAAATCAAAGCCTTGTGACCAGCATTCTTATAAATCTGGCGAAGAAGCCGCGCACAGTCACTAGACGCATTACCGGAATAAGGTCAATCTCAGTCTGGCGCTCCACCATGCTCTCCTGGAGAGGCTGCCGAGGGTAAGAGTTGGCGACCAATGCCTGCAATGACTTAGTGTCTTCCTCATGGCGGGACCCTCCTCCAGGAGGATTCCTAGCAGCTTGTTACATGAGAGAGGTTTGGCGCACAGTAAGAGGGCTGACTGGATAACAGCAAATTGAGAACCGAGGTTGTGGAGTAGCTAGCCAATGAAATCCACATCAGGAAAAATATAGAGGCAGTCCAAGAGGGAATCTGCAAGAGCTCACTTTTTCTCAAAATATTCCAGAACGGAAAGGGAGCCTTTGGGCAGAGTCTGTAACTTCTGCAGGAGGTGCATTTTCCAGGCATTTGTTTGAGCAAGGAGATGCGGGAAATGATCGACCAGGACATCACGGTGGTGGTTGCTTGAGTGATGATGCTGAGAAGCGGCATTGAGAGGGTGAAACGTATCCACAGAAAGACAAGCCAATTCTTCCTTGTCCAGACTGCGAGCGCTGGGTTTGCCGTCGTCTATTGATGTTTATATTTTCCGATATTATCACATTTTAGACCATACTCTGATGTTTTAAAATTGATGAGTATTTTAATTTGAAGTATATTTTAGTGTATTTAGTTGATTTTTAACTATTTTCTTTTAATATGCATTTTGATTGATGTGTATTTAATTTCTATTGATGTGTTAGTTTTTAGCTGTGTTGTTTTAAAATTTAATATCGATCTTTCATTTATTTAGCATTGAATTTTTATTTAATTTATGCTTTGATGTTTCAATGTGAATTTATTTTTAAAATTTTGACAATGATGTTATGTATTTTATGTTTGATATTGATGTATCTTTTGGTGTGCACTTTGTTGTTTAAACTTGATGAGTATTTTAATTTGATGTATTTATTTAGTGTATTTATTTGATTTTTAACAATTTTATTTTATTGTGTATTTTATTATTTCAGTTAATGTTTATCTATTTTAATTTGATGTGCATTTTAATTATTTTAATTTAATTTTTAACTATTTTATTGTGATTTTCTTAGTGTTTTTATTTGATATTTTAATTATATTAACTTGATGTGTATTTTAGTGCATTTATTTGATGTTTTAACTATTCTAATTTGATATTATGTTTGTTGTTTATATATTTGAATTGCATATATTTTTAGTATTTTAATGTGATGTTTAAGTATTTTAATTTGATATTTTAATTTTATTATTTGATATGTTATTATTTGATATTTTATTATTTTAATCTAATTGATTATAATTTGTTATTATTATTAGAATTCAACTAATGTAATAATGAAATTGGCTGATAAGTGTAATGGGATGTTCTAAATTTCAAATCAAATTCTGGCCCAGATTGTCTTCTTCTTTCTCGATACAATATTGTCATTGATGACCCTCACACCTCTGTCAGGCCGCCGCCCTCACCCCCCACCCATTGCCTGTCGTCGACCCTCACCCCCACCCCCGTCGCCCCCCTGTCGGCCGCCACCCTCATCCCGATCGTTCTCAGCCCACCACCCCCTCGTCAGATCTATCCCCAGTCTTCTGTCACCAGTGGTCTCTCGTCGTCCCAGGTCCCGTCTCCCCCGTCCCCTCATCCCCTCACCTCCCTAGCCCACCGTCTCCTCAGCCCCAAATTTGAAAACTATATTTTTGGTTGAAAATTTTATTTCCCGGCCAAAATTTTTTTAAAAAGGTAATCCGGCGAACATTTAGTTCAAAACGCGGTAAAAAAGAAGAAAACTAACTATACAAATTCATTAAAAAAAATTCTAATATATACAGATGTAATATTCACAAAATATTCCTATTCCTTAACACTTCTCATTAACTTAGAGCGTGAAGATCAAGAATGCCTAATTTTTCAAGTAGATTTTGAAATTGAGTACGCCTAAGATCTTTACTAAAGAGATATGCTAACTGATCCGGACGTATATGATAGGTAAGAATGGATACTGGACTGCACAAGATCGCGTACAAAATGACAATCAACCTCGATTTGCTTCATTCGTTCATGAAAGACATGATTAGCCGCAATATGAAGAGCATGCCAACTATCACAATATAGGTGTATGGGTGTAGAATGCACAACACCTAAGTCACGAAATAAAGATTTAGGCCATAATAACTTACAACAAGTCACAACCATAATATTATACTCAACTTCAATAGAAGAACGAGAAATTATAGGTTGTGTAACAATCAAGGGAATAATGTTGTGATTGAATTCATGATCAGGGTTATAATATATAGAGGTACAAGAGACCAATACATAATCATAAAAGGAAAAGTATTCTAGTCTATACATAAGTAATATTCACATAATATTGCTATTACTTAATATTCTTCCTCAAGCTGGAGCATGTAGATCAAGAATTCCAAACTTTCCAAGTAGTCGAAGAAACTGAGTACGTCCGAGAGTTTTCGTGAATAAATCCACAGGCTGATTAGAGGTGTGGATATGGTGAGTAAAAATAGTACCGGACTGCACAAGATCACGAACAATATGAAAATTAATCTCAACGTGCTTTGTACGTTCATGGAAGACATTATTAGTTGCAATATGCAGAGCAGACTAACTATCGTAAAACAGGCACATGGGGGAAGAATGCACAACATCCCCAAAACAAATACTGAAACCCTAATAACTTACAACAAGTGATTGCCATTGCACGATACTCAACTTCAGCTAAAGAGCAAGAAATTGTAGGTTGCTTCTTGGTCTTCCATGAAACTGGGGAATCACCAAGCATCACAAAATACCCTGAAAAAGAACACTGTGTAATAGAGCGAGCAACCAAGTCAAAATCATATAAAGAAGTCAAGTGCAAAGAACTACATGAAGAGAGGAATAAATCTTGACCAGGATAACTCTTCAAGTAGTGTAGAACTAGGAGAGAAGTGAAGAACACGGGGAGACTACATGAACTGAGCAAATGTATGAACCGAATAACTAAGCTCAGAATGTGTAATGGTAAGGTAAATGATATGACTAGCGAGGCACCGATACTACTCAGGATTATCATAAAGTGGACATTCTATGTTCGCTAGATCATGTTGTTACTCCATCAAAAAATCAGTCAGTTTAGCAGCCAATAAACCAGTATCTCATAAAATGTCAAGGGCATATTTCCTCTGTGAAAGAAACATCCCATCCGGTCTTCTAGCAATATCTATTCCCAAGAAATACTTAA
This sequence comes from Rubia tinctorum, assembly GCA_032355605.1. Classification (NCBI taxonomy): domain Eukaryota; kingdom Viridiplantae; phylum Streptophyta; class Magnoliopsida; order Gentianales; family Rubiaceae; genus Rubia; species Rubia tinctorum. The sequence goes on along the minus strand of JAULKM010060500.1, from coordinate 10,108 downwards.
ATGCACCAAAAATTTTAACGTGAAAACAAAAGCTCAAGTATTTCTTGAATTCAGATATTAGCGGAGAAGAACTACTAGCAATCGCCAAGTCATCCACATAGACAAGCTCATGAAATGAAACCGAACCACATGAGCAAAAAAAGAGATTAATCATCCTTACTTTGAAAAAATCCAAACATGTATAGAGCATTTTCCAAATTAGCAAACCATTTGCGAGGAGCTTTTTTCAAACCGTAAAGAGATTTCTGAAGGCGACAGACAAGGCCGGGAGGCACAGTATAATTAGGAGGAGAGCACGTGAAAACCTCTTCGTGAAGATCACTATGTAGAAAAGCATTATGGACATTCATCTGATGAAGTTCCCAACCACGAATAAATGCAATAGACAGAAATAGGCGAACTGAACTCATCTTCGCAACAGGAGCAAATATCTCTGTATAGTAGGTTCCCTCAATCTCACGATAACCTAGAACCACCAATAAAGCTTTGTGACATTCAATGGTACCATCCGATTTGAACTTGGTACGTAAACCCATTTGCCCCTAATTTCAGTCTTATCCAGAGGAAAGAAGCCATAGTCCAAGTCTCATTATGCTTGAGAGCATTAATCTCATCATCCATAGCAGCATGCCAATGTGCATGATTTGATGCCTTAGAATAAGTGGTAGGATCTACACTAGAATTTACTGCACCCAAAAATCCAGAATGTGTACTAGAAAAATTATTGCAATTTAAATAATGAATTAAAGGATAGAGAACACCTGAGGATAACGATGGAGATGGAGTGTGCAGAGTAGTGGTGGTGGGGGAGGGGTAGCAAAAGTAATAGAGTAGACATAGTCATTCGGGTAACCAAGAGGTCGATGATCGAAAGCACTTTGAGAAGAAGGTAATTAGTCGGCTGATAGAGGCGGAGACTGAGTAGCATTATACCGTGGGTCCTAGGCAGTTGGCGGCGGGGGTGGAACGATAGCTGAATTCAGCAGAGGCTGTAAGGGAGCGGCTGCTGTGGCAGGCAGCGGACTCCCGTCGGTCGACGGCTACAATAGAGTGGTCACCGCATCCATAAAATGATGTTCGGAGGAAGATGACAGTGGTAAGGGAGATGCCCCAGTGGGTTTGGGGATCGATGGTGAAGTGGCAGTATTGCTGGTCCTAACCCGTGGATTCGGCGTCGGGAAATCGTCAAACCAAGTGTCGATTTGCAACTGTGCAGGCTGAGCAGGTATAGATGGCACAATAAACATAATCTGCTCTTCGTAAAAATCATCTTCACGACTGTTGAAGAAGGTGCATGATTCCAAAACATAAAGGAAATAGCCTTTCTTGCCAATTGGATAACCAAGAAAAATGCATCGTCAACTCCTTGGAGCAAACTTATCATGGAATATGGGAATGTTAGAGGCAAAACACAAGCAGCCAAAGATGTGCAAAAGCTTGTAATTCAGAGTGTATCTATGAAGCAACTCAAATGGTGTGCGTCTATTGAGTTGCTTCTCCATTTTCGTGCTAATAAAAAATGCAGTAGTAAGAACACATTCTCACCAAAAATTTAATTGGTAAATTATCCTCAAAACACAAAACCCAAGCAACATTTAACAAATGATGATGCATGCGGGAGATTTTGAAATGGATGTTGTGGAACAGACAACCATTAAGTTGTGATCATGAAGTCCCATGGCCGAAGAAGGTCTGCAGGGGAAAAGGATGGAAAGGTAGATTGATGAAGATGGCGATTGCAGAGACTGTATACAACATTTGAAGTAATAGAAATGATTTGTGTTTTGGAAGGAAAGATGAGGGAGTAGATCAGGGAGAATACATCACAGATAATATTATAGAAACCATTGTATACACGGCATGGGTAGATCCAAAGTTGGAAGGAATTTGTGTTAAATTGATGATATAATCTGGTAGGGGATTGTAAAAATGAGAGAGGATAGCTTGATTGATAGATTGTTTGTACCTAAATGTTTTTTGGCAATGAAAAGTTTCGATATTCCAAAAATAATAAAATTATAATGTACTAAACTGAAAAGAACTGATTTGATTTGAACTGAATGGAAATGCAGATAAGATTTGGAGAGCAGAGCCTTAGTTTTTCTTGTTCTAATCTCATTTGACTGTTATCCGTAGTATGATATTTTCTAAATTTATGGGATAATAACAACATTTATTAATTTAAAGAATGTATTGTACTCTATAACATTACACACTTTTGGAAAAAATTTGCGTATCTACTCTTCATAGTTTTTCACTATAATTAGGAAAACTAACATGTTAGGTTGACTGATGGTTATACCAATCATTAAGAATCTCGTTTCAATAACTTTTAACGTCAAATTATAAATATTTATATACTGCGATACATTATAAAATTTCATCAAAGTTATAGGATAATGGTTAATCAATTATAAAATACATCAGATATAATATAACCCATCTAATGATTTGTGCATCTAAAACAAAGAACTGTGTGTATAATCAGATAGTGTCTACCGAACCAATACGTTAACTAATATTTATTTACTACTATTCTACCCATTAAATTTTATTTTACCTTCTGATCTTGAGATGGTTTTCGAGTAAGGTATTTTAAATTTTAGACAGGAACATTTACGCAAAAATTAATATAAATTTTATTTTTCCCAATTTTTTCTCTATTTTTTTTACATCTTCACTCTGGCCTGCAAGCTACAAAAAATTATATCAAAGAAAATTTGTAAACATCAAATAAAATAATAAACATCAACTAAAACCAACAAACCACATACCATCAACTAAAAATTGTAAAACATCAACTACAACTAACAAAAACATAAACATAAACATGATCGTCAAATTAAAAGCTTAAAACATCAAATTAATCTAACGAATATATAATTTCAACTGAATATCTTAAACATCAATGATGTGTCCATATTATACGATAATTTTGGGAATATTTTGTACTCATTTTGGTAGGCTTTTTGTGCATTGGATACTCTATTTTACCTTGGAATTCTATTACTGGAGTTAAGAACGACTTTATCGCTTTTGTCACTTGTAACAAGGATTCCATGAGACTAGGTAATTGTTAAAAATTTGAAGACCTTGAAGACTCCATTTTGAAGACAATGAAAACTTTGAAGACCTGAAGAAAGGAAGAGGAGACAACTACACTAAGACCAAAGAGAAGAAGTCATTTGAGGGCAAAGTACTCTGGCCGTCGTGACGGTCGTAAGCCCAGACTTAATTTTTGGACTTCTGTACTATAAATATTCATTACTTTCTCTTTCTTCCAAAAACTTCTTTTTCTCCCGATTTCCCACTGTAAAACCCTAGTTTTTCCATCTTTTCCATCTTTGTTCTACTTTGATTTCATGTTTGATTTGCTTTTGTTAATTAGTATGGGTTTTAGTAGCTAAACATAACCTTGGGAGAAATTTATTAAGGCTTCCAAGCCCATGTCTTGTGATTCATTTGTAAGCTATTTAATGCTTTGCTATTGTGTATTTATTGTGCTCGAATTGGGTTGTTGAATCCATTAGTGATATTGGAAGTTTGAGTATATAAATTGCTTGTATGATTATGTGTTATGGTTTGGAGAAATTACAAAATTCTCCCTACTTTTCAAATGAAATTCAAGAGCATGAGTTAGAGCTTTTAATGTTGTTGATGATTTGATGAATGCTAGATAAATATGATAATGTTGAATTTGTTTTCATGTTTATTTTGTGTAGCAATTGAGAGAGGTTTATGAACGTTGAACGTGCTTGAATAATCTTGTGTAAATGCATGAATTGGTTCAATTCTTAGACATGGTCTAGTAATTGTTACCAAGTTTGTTGATTCTTTGTACTTAATGCCATTAATGGGATACTTTTATGCGTTGAATGACTAAAGGGGTCATTAGTGAGGTTTAGCGAGAGATGTCAAATTCACTCTTGTAAACTACTATCAAACAAGGATAGAAGATTTATCTTCACAACAAGTAGTAAAAGTATTCAATAGGTTGTACGTTCAATGATAGATAAGAGGTTTGGAAGTAAAAAAATCAATTGCGCCCAAGGTACCGTAACTTTTGTTTAAACTCTTCTTAGTTGTTATTGCATATTTAGTAGATTTACATTGCTTGTTAGTTAACATGTCTTTGAATTGATAACTTAGAAAAACCAACCCAAATCCCCCCCCCCCCCTCTTTACAATCCTTTATGTATGTGTGTCTTTATATTTAGCGTAATATTCACCTTTATATGTGAAAACTCTTAGGAAAATCTATCTTCTTTGTGGACGACCTCGATTTTCCATTATCTTCTTAATTGTATTTAGGAAGTATTTAGGGCTTATAAATTGTATCTTTGAGAGGTACAGTGACAACCTCCCAAATTTTGGCACCGTTTCCAGGGAAGAGGAGTTTATTTTTAAGTGTTTGAGAATATTATGTGTGGATATGTGCTAGTTGTGAATATTTGTTAGTTTACTTTTATTTGGTTTTATTTTATCTTTGTTTGGCTTGGAGACATATTTTTTGAGTTCTTGGTGTACTCGATTTTCTTCACAAGAACCCCTACACTACTACTACCCCCAATTAGAGTTGAACTTAAAAAGAGATAGGAAGATTTCTTTGGAAAGCGTAAATTACACCCTTCCTAGTGACCATTTTGCGGAACCTTCCACCTCTATGGATCATCACGAGGAACATGAAGAGGAAATTCCGGAGGAGGACATCAACACCCTCACTTTCAAGGAGGGAACATCTCGTTAAGGCAAATTTCATTGAGGGAGGTTATGGCTCCCAATCTAAAGCAACAACTGATGTTCATCACATATCCGGAGGTTGGAGCTAATCAGCATTTTGAGTTGAAATCCGAATTGATACACTTGCTACCTTCCTTTCTTGATAGGCAAGGGGAAGATCCTAACAAACAGCTCCTCGACTTTCATATGGTTTGTAGTGGGATTCTTTCCAAAGGGGTTAATAGGGATTTTTATATGTTGAAGGCTTTTCCATTTTCATTGCGAGACACTGCAAGAGATTGGCTTCATTATCTTCCATTTGGAAGCATCACCTCTTGGATTGAGTTGAAGAGGAAGCTTTTATCAAAATACGTCCCAACTTCAAAATCTGCCATCTTGAAGAATGATATTAGCAACATCCTCCAATGGCATGAGGCGTCATTTTATGACTATTGGGAGAGATTCAAGAAACTTCTCACTAGTTGTCAGTATCATGGCTACTCGGATGAGGATTTAGTCTATTATTTCTACAATGGTCTTCTTGATCAAGATCAAAGCCTAGTGAGGGGAGCTTGTAATGGTTCTCTAGGGAACAAATCCTCGAGGCAAGCTATGGAGCTCTATGAGGAGCTAGCCGAAGATTCAAGAAATTTTAGCTCGAGAGCCGATTTGAGAAGGCAAAATCCCAACAATGCAAGTGCTTCTTCCAACCATGGAAAGCTTGAAGAACAAGTATTGACCCTTACTTCTATGGTCAAGGCTTTGATGACACAATCCGGAGCTAAACCACATGTGAAATCTTGCGAGATTTGTTCTTCTCCACATCCTACAGATACATGTCCTACTTTGCAAGATGACTATATAGAGGAAGTGAGTGTCATGGGATATCAAGGAGGCCAAGGATACCAAAATCAAGGGCATCAAGAATATCAAGGCTACCAAGGAGGCAGAAGCTACAAAATCGGCCTTACAATGCGGCTAACCAAGTTCATCCAAATCTCCTATATAGGAATGCACAAGGGGGTCAAAATGTTCAACCTTATCGCCCTCCTCAAAAATAATATTGGTCACCACAAACTTAATACCAAAGGCTTGGTGTTAAGCCCCACAATCAAGGTGAAAGTTCGGGGATGTCAAACCAGGAAATCATGCAGGCCATTGGGAAATTAACCATATGTGCAGACAAGACCGAGAAACACCAAGAGAAAACTGACTCTAGCACCAAAAACCTAGAGACTCACGTGAGCCAAATGGCTCATATCTTGAATCGAATGGAGGCAAGAGATTCGAGGAAACTTCTTTCTCAACCGGAGCTTAACCCTCGTCAAAATATGAGTACCATCTCATTGAGGAGTGGAAAGTAAGTGAAAATACCCCGAGGCAAGGTTGATGTGGAGCGGGTGTTTGAAAAGAAAGAAGACATTGAGAAGAAGGTCGGGGAGTTAGCCAATGAGAAGATGAATGAGGAGGAAGAAATTGAGGTGGAGACCTTCGTGCCTAGGCCGGGATCAAATCTTGAAACCTCATCACCTCCTCACAAGAAATCCAAAGGAGTGGAGATCCCTATCTATGATCTTGAAACATCATTTCCCGAGGCCTTGAAGGATAGGATGACAAAGGATGACAATAAAGACATCTATGAAGTCTTTCGTAAATGTGAGGTAAACATTCCACTCTTTAATGCTATAAATCAAATTCTTAGGTATGCTAAATTTCTCAAAGAGTTGTGTACTATCAATAGGAAACAAAAATTACAAAGTAAAAAAGAAGAGTTGAAAAGGTGAATATGTCTCAACCGTTTTTGATGAGGAGTTACCTCCTAAATGCAATGATCTGTGAATGTTTATAATTCCTTCTGAGATAGGAGGGAAATGTGTTAACAAGGTCATGCTAGACTTAGGTTCTTCCATTAATGTGATTCCATATTCTTTGTATAAAATTCTAGACCTAGGAACTTTTCACAAAAGCAAGGTTGTTATCCAACTAGCTGATCATTCTAGAACATACCTAAAAGGTATTGTGAAAGATGTGTTGGTGAAAGATGTGTTGGTGAAAGAGGATTATTTGACTCTCCCCGCCAAATTCTATGTCCTTGATATGGAGAGTAATAGTTGTGTCACACCTATTTTGTTAGGACGACCGTTTTAAAATACTTCAAGGACAATAATTGATGTGCATAATGGAACATTAACCATGGAATTTAATGGGTGGAAGATGGAATTTGACACTCACAATTGTATGGATCATCCTAGTAGATATCATTCTTTCTAAGCTATTGATGATATTAATGATATAAAGCAAGATATTTATGATCCCGATGATGGTAGTTCCTTAAATGTTGCCATAGATGGTTTGATTGCAAATGTTATTAGTACTTATTTGAAGGAAAACAGCAATAGTGAATACCCTCGTGAGAAAGCAACTTCCAACACCCTTCATGTGTCCAAGGTAAAGCCTATAAAGGTGGGTTTTCCTCCTTCTTGTGAGAAAACTTCGGTGGAAGAGTGCAAATCACCACCGAAAATTCTTAAATTTTCACCTCTTAGGAAAGGAAAGAAACCCCCAAATGGTCATTCAATTGATATTTCCACGGAAAAATGTGAGCTACTAGACATGTTGAGAGAACATGAGGAAGAATTAAGCTACGTGAAAAAAAATCTTGATAGGGAGTGATGTAGATCCCACATGTTTTGTCCTGGATAGAGGAAATGAAGTCGATCTTTTCGTTCCATGTAGTGAATAACCCCAAGATAGGAGGTAAGTCGTGCCAAAGATATCAAATAAACTTGGTTTTGATCATCCAGATCGTCACTCTACACTTTTCGTTGATGGAGTTTCAATTTAAGTTTTTGTCTTTAATTTCATTATTTAACTGTGTTCGTTTCACGGGTGGGTTTTTCTATGATTTTGTACCAAATTGAAATGCATTGCACCAGATGGAAGAAGGTGTGAAGGAAATGAAAAGGTAAGAAATGCTTAGAAGTTGGTAACTTCATAATTTGTTTTAAAAGTGTGGGAGACCCCGTCTGTCACTAGTCGCAATAGCTATGTCGCAATTCACGATGAATAGGGATTTTGAAAACTCCCATTTTCATTTGTTCATGAGTTGCAAAAATCCTATCGCGATTGCGACCAAAATTAGAACTATTTTCTGAAAATGTGAACTTACATATACAATTTTTTTTGAACGCGAAGGAGGTGTCGTGACTCACTACACACCATCATGAGTTTCTAAATCCATGTCACGAGCGCGACCAAAATTAGAAGTTTTTGGACAAAATACCACTCTCAAGTCCTGTGTTTTGCTAGTTGCGATAGACCTATAGCGAGTCGGGACACTATATAGCGAGTAGAGATGGCGGTATTGCGATTAAAATGAAAATCAGAAGTTTGGCCAAATTTGTAACTCCCAGAAACATATTTTCGTGAGCCACGATGGACTTTCCACGAGTCACGATAGACTGTCGTGAGTCGCGATGGAATTTTTGCGACCGCGATAGATATCAGAAAGATTTTGAAATTTTGAAAGTCCCAGGCTTGAAGTATCGTGACTCGCAACAGGAACATCGCGAGCACAACAGAGGTTTGACTTCCTGGAGTGAGTTGACTCAATCATCGAGACTCGTGAAATTTTCATCGTGAGTCGCGACATTATGCATATGTGGAAAAAAAGGGCAGAACCCGCCAGTCTCTCTATTTAACAACCAATTCTCCACCGCCAATCCTATCCCACCACCCCTTATCCCCCAAAACTGGCCGGAATATTCCATTAAAACCGGGCAGAGACCTTCCCCTTCACACACCTTCCACAAATTCACCCTCATTCCACTAAAAATCCCAAAAAATTGTTCAAATATGAAACCCTAGAAATTGGGGATTTCAAATTTAAGGGTGCTTAGGCTTGAGCTTTTTTGTGGGCTACTTTAATTCATCATCCTAAGCTTCAAATTGGTACATTTCTTCAACCATATTCTCTTTAGTTGTTATATTCATTTAATTTTTATATGTGTAAATGTGATAATTTGTGGGAATGTTTTGTTAACTGATTTTGTATGAATGTGTTCATTTGATGAACTGATCATCTTTTGGAATATTGATGATGTGAATAGTTTCTTGTTCTGGCAGTATAAGATGAATAAGTTCATGAAATAGATGGGGGATGTTGGTTTTGTGATTATTTGATGAATAGGTTCATGAAATCTGTGACTAGTTTTGTGATATGATTATTTTTGTGATATGGATGGGGATGTTGAGTAGGTTCAGGAACTGATTATTTTGGGATATTCATTGGCCTTAGTATTAAATGGTGGAATTATTGTAGATTCTGGCTTTGATTAAGTTAGTTTGGCTTTGATTAGGCTAGTTTAATTAGGCTAGCTTTTGACTTTGGTTTGGCTTTGCTTAGGATAGTTTAGCTTTATTATTATGGCACAGTGTAGTTAGTATTGTAATTGGATTGCAATATATTCACATGGCCATATATGAATTTTACATCGTTATATTGGCTTTCTCATGATTGTAGCACATTGACTACATCATTTTGATTACAATTTCTAATTTCTATAACGATGTTTGGGTACTTATTGCAATGAGTTACATACTAGTTTGTAAAAATATGTTCTTTTGAAATAATGTCCTAGTGATTATTGCAAGAATTTATCTCTCATTACCCTGTGCATTTGACATTTCTTGTTGTATTGAATAGACACGATCCCAAAGAAAAGATCGAGAGCAGGTCCTTCTGCCCCACCTCTACCTCCTCCACAGATGCCTGAGCCTACACCACCACCTCTCCCGGATAGATTCATGGGATTGCGTCGGATCACCGACGCATATGCTGAGAGTTGGGACAATTTATCTTCGAGTAAGATCCAGGAGACGTGCTTTGCTAATAAATCCACGTTGGAGGCCCTTCAGATGAAGTAGCCGATCCTATGCCTCTTCGATAAAGGAGGTATGAGAGGTTTCTTGTCCTAAGGAGCACCCACATACCGGAGATACACCCTTGAGTTCTTGTCCACCTTGAGGGCATATACGGAGAGGGATGGAGTGCCCTGCAAGAGGTTCATTTGATTTCATCTGAATGACCAATCATACGAGATTAGCCTCTCGGATATTTAGGAGCCTTTGGGTGGGATGAAGCAGAGATCTAGACGAGGTTTGATCCGGAGAGACACACTCCTACCACTGAGGGGAACTTCTTGTTCTGGCACACCATCACCAGGAAGATGTGGAATGTCAGGGACAAGAACAATGTCATCATCCATCCGACACTTTGATATGTGCACCACTGGGAGGTCGTCGCCGTACCACTCAAAGATACAATTTATAAGCCCAATATGCTTACTAAATACAACTAAGTAGATAGTTTGGCAAGTCGGGGTCGTCC
>JAULKM010060499.1:0-61683 GCA_032355605.1 Rubia tinctorum | reverse complement strand
CACCGCACACCCTAGATTTACTCCATCGCGATCTCAATGTGCTCCAGCTGCTGCTCCATCACCTTCATCGCCCAGGATTTTTGACATCTCCATCGCCTAGGGTTTCGACCTCTCCATCGCCCAGAGTCACGTCGTGCCGCCGCCACAGTGGGGCTGAAGGCCACGATAGAGAAGGCCACGCCAACCCTGCTCCAAACCTCCCAGATTGATAGAGAAGCTGATGTCGATGGGAAGAAGAATGGAGCGGCGGGGGAAGAAGATTGGAGCAGCGCAGTGGAAGAAAATAAGGGATAATGTCAATTAATTCATTTTTCTTTTTTATCAGGGGTAAAATTATTATTTCATTAAAATCCGCCCAATTTCGACGTTGACAATTGGAGTCAATGGATCTCAGGGTTATATTGACGCATACATAATAAAGTTAAGATTATTTTGACACTTTCTTGTTTTACAAAATTATTTTAGCACTTTCACCCTAAAGTCGAGATTATTTTTGCAATTTACTCTATTTTCTTTCTATATTAAACAAAAACCATCACCATTCTGCATTAGCCCAACCCTATAAACGATGGTACCTCATCTACTGCAAATATGGTGGCCTTCAAATTCTAATTTACAACACACCAATCCCCTTTCTATGTAACTACAAGTCGCTGTTAACAAACGCTATAGGTAAAGATAAAGGGCCTATCAGTATCACACACAAAAGACTGACTACGAATCAGAAGAGTATTGCGTGGGACGTTTCCCTTTTGAATCTTTACTTGGCAGTGTCTTTGACCCTGTAGTTGTGGCTGTGGTGCTATTTGTTTTCGTCGAGGTGGTAAACGTGTGAGAATTCAAATCACCAGAAATTTCAGAAGATGTAGCATTGGATTTGTGCAATCTTCTATACCTGGAACCGGGGTATCCAGGTCTCGTTGGTTCTTCGAGAGTGCCTGATTTTTTTGACAACATCACCACCACGCGACGCATGTCAGGCCTCAATCGCGGATCAGATTGAGCGCAGAGTAATCCAATCTGTATGAACACTGCTATCTGATCAAGATCTGCAGATGGTGGCAGCAATGGGTCCATAATCTCCAAGCTGTTCCCTTTCTTGTAAAGTTTGTATGCCTGAAGGAAAAATAAAATTCCTCAGGAATTAAGCGCCAACAAAACTTTCATTTTCTCCAAAACAATGATGCATACAGTTTTTTAAATGTGGAAGTGTATAATGTAGTCATCTACGAATTCAGTGACGCTTGGTTTGCAGCCTAAGCTCATTTCTCTAACTACAGCCATACAGGTGAGTCCAACCAAGTCATATAATTCAGAGTATTTTGTTAATGACAGTTCAACTAGGTGAAAAGCCTCCCAAAATTGGCCATCTTTAAGGATATAGTAATTGACGATTGGAACATAAATCTAAGTAAAGTAAAATTCACTAACCAGTTATGGTTTGTAACAGTGAACTTAATATAAGCGTTTCAAGGGATTTCAAGTATGGTGACTGCCCAGAATAGAATACTACCATTTATCACATTGCCCCATGAAGTTGCAAAACAGTGCAAGATGTGCTGCCTTGAGGAGGTGGTATGAAGACAAAAGAAAATATTTGTGAGTCAAAGCCTCGAAGTTATTTTTTTCTTCATTTTTCCATTCACGAATCGAACATTAAGTACTACGTTGGACCTTTGGCAAGGAAAAATGGAAACGATCTAATGTATTTCTCGTCACTTTTAAAATAGAAAGAAGAAGATGTTTTAACACATTTGAATTCTGTTCCCCAGTTTCTGAATGGCAAGAGATCAGCAAGAAGTTCATTTTGTGGTTATGCATACAGGTATTATGAAAGAAACATAAACAATGTACAAGTCAAAGCAGCATCACAACTTACTTGCTCAACACTAGTGATAAATGACAGAAGATGTCTTACCCATTCAAGAAGGCTTTTGAATTCAGGATCTCGGTTGAAGGTCGAATTCTTCTGACCACTGATCACTTCAAGAACTACAACTCCAAAACTGTAAACATCTGCTCTTGTAGAAAGATTTCCGTGCATGACGTACTCTGGTGCCATGTAGCCACTGTTTCACAGTTAAAAAAATGTAAATAACTGTTAAAAGAATCCAACGGCAAGCAACAAGCATAGTATGGAGCATAATCCCCACGTGGAAGTAGAGTAAAATAAGACATATCAGAGGTGCAATAACATACTTAGTGCCAGCTGCACGAGTGTTAACATGCGTTTCATCTTCTTCAAATAGACGAGCCAGACCGAAATCGGCAATTTTAGGATTCCATTTATCATCGAGTAGAATATTGCTGGCTTTGATGTCACGATGGATTATGCAAACGTGTGAATCTTCATGAAGGTACAGTAGACCTTTAGCCACGCCCACAATGATGTCATGCCTCCTGTTCCAGTCCAGTTGTTCTCTTCCACTAGACTCTGAATCAAAAGTATTCAGAATCAATGTCCATACAACACAATAACATAGTCACCATCACTGAAAGCTCTTCAATCTAACTACTCTCTTTGTCCCTATTTAAGGTTCCCTTTTACTATTCACTCAGTCAAAATTAGCTAATTTTAACCTCAAAATTTCATTGATCACATATAATATCATCACGTGGGCTATTCTTAGATTCGTCATAACATATATTTTTAAAATATCAACTTATCATAACTATTTATACAAACATGATTAAAGATATTAATGGTCAAAGTGACTTTTAAAGACGATGAAAAAACAGTAAAGGGAACACCTTTAAATGCGACGGAAGGAATATTAAAGATATTTCAGCTAAAGTGCTACGATATAGATTGTACATCAAGCAGCTCCAAATCATCACAGTTGTTAATATCTTATGCTAGAGCAAAGCAAATATGCTCATGGTTGGCTTTCACCAGATCTAAAAAAGGTAAAGGGCATATATCCTCGAAGGAAAGCAGGAGCACAAAGTTTCACGAGGTAGCTTGAGTTGGTTACATTGATGAGTAAAGAGAAGGAATTTTGGCGTGAATCTCTTGGTCATATGGGTAAAACTTGAGATTACTATTAGAGAACATCAGAAAGCATAAAATTTAACTCCAATTAGAAATAAATGCAAATGTCTACCCTATACTTGGAGTTGGAAACGAAGGCTTGACGGAAACGTAGCAAGTATACCAGAAAACGTATAGACATAGTACTGTGTTTCCATCAGCAAGAGCCAAAGCCATGGGATAATAGTAAAAAACACTAACTGTAAAAAACTAAATCATATTCTGCTCCAAGATGTAATGCAGGAATGAAATGAAAATAGGAATATTCATGTTGATACGCTCACATCATTAATCCTCATTCTTGTTCTATTTATATTCATAGTTAACTGGCCAACCATCTGGTCATAAAAAAAAATCCAATTACACTGAATTTAACACATCAAATATTTTTTTCCCGACATGATAAATAACCTTAGCAGTTCAAACACTGAGCTTTTTCTGTTCTTGCCATCAGTTTTAAAAAGTTCACACAATGAGCAGAATTATCACCAGGAAACTTACTAAAGATTAGCTTGTCAAGGCTTTCGTTAACTACATACTCATATACAAGCAATTTCTCCGGACCGTGAGCACAATATCCCAACAAATTCACCACATTTCGATGCTGCACTCGCGCCAACAACTTGGCCTCATTCATGAACTCTTTCTTCCCCTGCCGCGAACTCTGCGACAGTTTCTTAACAGCTATATCTTTCCCATCATCTAATCTTCCCTATCAAATAGCAAAAACAAAAAGGCATAAACTTTTCTTCTTCTCAAAATGAAACACTAAAATCTGAAGCTATCATTGCCATACCTTGTAAACAGGGCCGAAGCCCCCTTCACCAAGCTTGTTATTGGAGTGGAAATTCTTGGTAGCAGCAACAAGAATATGAAACTGAAACTGCTTTTGTTCTTGAGCTGCAATTTTTTCCAAGTCCTCCTCTTTTTGCCCTTTTGAACCCATCAAACAAACATTCAAAATCAGCAACCCAATCAGACAAGCAATTTGAATTGAAAATCTGGGAATTGAAGGTAAAAATCTAACCTTTACTGGACTTTGGGATGAAGGGTTTTATGAGAGTCCGGAGAAAGCCTTGGGGATTAGACATGGCGGCTGAAGAGGGCCATGCAATGACAACTCAAGAAGCAGAATTCAGAAGAAGAGGTTTGAAAGTTTGGTGATCACACTGAGAAGAAGAAATTGGAATTTGAATTTCACCACCAGGTGCAGAGCAGATTCATATGAACTGAATAGGTCCGTGAGTAACGAAAAATAGCATTGGAGATGGACCGAGGAGAGCGCGTTGACTGTTCAAGGAAAGTTGAAGATTTGTAATATTTTTGTCTAAAAGTCAAGTCCATTTCTTCTTATATCATCGCACGGATCGTCGTTCCTCGTTCGTCAGCATTTTCATTTTTTCTTGGGGAAAAAGGGAAGCAGTTTTTTCTTCCCAAGTTAAATTGAATTACTCCCTCCGTCCGAGGGAATCTTGCACATAATCTTTTTCACGATCTACAAGAAATATATTTTACTGTAAAAATGTGTATCTAAGAATAATAACGCAGCATAAAAATTAATATTTAGAAACCATATGTTACGACGAATATAAAAATATCATATTTATGTTCATATACTTATTCAAATATAAGGTTAAAATTCAACAACTTTGACTGCCAAATAGTAAGTGTGCAGATTCGGTACTCAGACTCAGTGCTGGAACGAGAAACTGTGGGTTATTTGTTGGCACTCCAGGAAACATGATTCCCACCAAAAAAGACATTATATCCATAAGTAGATCGACGAGTCTCCAGACAGCGAGCCCAGTCAGCATCAGAATACTCCAATACCCCAGGAGAACTAGCAGAACGAAATATGAGACCGAAATGAAGAGTACCTCGAACAGAGCGCAAAATCTGTGTAACTACCACAAAATGATCATCTCTGGGGTCCTGAAGATACTAACTGACTGTGTTGACCGAGAAGGCCAAGTCTGGACGAGTGATGGTCAAGTACTGAAGAGCTCCAACAAGAGAACGATATAGGGTCAGATTCCTGAACGGTGGCATGGTCGAACTGTGCAACTGAGATCCAGGAACAAAGGGCGTGGAAACTGGTGCAGCGTCAAACATACTGGCTTGAGTAAGGATGTCCCGAGCATATTTCACTTGACCAAGAAGTAAACCTGATGAAGTAGGTGAAATTTCAAGACCAAGGAAGTAATGAAGAGCATCGAGATCCTTGATTGCAAACTTTCGATGTGTCCGATCAATGACCTGGAGAAGAAGAGTAGAGTAATTTCCTGTAAGAATGATGTCGTCCACATACTCAAGGAGATACAATAACGGCGACCCTCTCGAAAGAACAAATAAAGAAGTGTCAGCTGAGCTACACTAGAAAACAAACTGAATCAAATTAGTGCTGAAATGCTGAAACCATGTCCGAGGGGCCTGCTTGAGACCATAAATGGCCTTGGACAAGTGACAAACATAATCCAGATGAATAGGATCCAGATATCCGATGGGTTGCTTCATATAGACCGGAGCATCGAGAACGCCATTAAGAAAAGCGTTATTGACATCCAACTGATGAAGTCGCCAGGAATGCACCGTGGCAATGGCGAGAACCATTCGAACAATGGAGGCTTTGACCACAGGACTGAAAGTGTGGCCAAAGTCAAAACCCAGAATATTGGAGAAACCCTGCGCCATAAGTCTGGCTTTATGATGACCGATAGTGCCATCCGGTCGATAATTGATCCTATAGACTCATTTGGAGCCAACAAGGTTAGCATCCGAAGGTCGAGGCACTAAGTCCCAAGTGTGCTGGCCATGAAGAACAGCCATCTTGTCATCCATGAAAAAAACTCACGCTGGTAAAGCATGACGGTCTAAATCGGCAGAGCAGACTAAACATGGTGCCGTAGTCGGCGAGGATGATAACATCGATGAGCCAGGATGGCTGGAAACCGAAGTGACAAGCCAAGCAGGAGGAGACTCCATAGTGGAAGAAGTGGGGATATTAGCTGATGTGCGAGATCCAAAAAAGTAAAGATATCTAGAGAGAATGGAGGTACTGAAGCAGAACCAACGGCATAAGGGAAGAAAGTGTCATCAAACTGAGCATGTCTGGTGACATATATCTTTCCAGATGTAGAATCCAAACATCGATATCCCATGTACTGGGAGTCATACCCAAGAAAGATACAAGGCACACTGCCAGGGGCAAGTTTGTGAGCTGCATATGGATGAAGAAAAGGGCACACACGACAATCAAATGCATGGAAGTTCGTGTATATAGGTACTCGACCATTAATAACTCTGTATGGTGATCGTCCGCCAAGAACAGGAGTGGGCAACTGATTTATTATATAAGCAGCTGCAACAAAGGCGTGAGAGAGAGGAACACGAGAGTGGTATAACGCAGACAAGCCCATCTCAACAATGTGGCGGTGCTTGCGCTCAAACCGACCGTTCTACTCAGGAGTATACGGGCAAGAAATCTGATGGTGAATGCCCTTTGTTTGTGTTGTACGGAATATCCAAGAAAGAACAAGCAAAGAAAATAAAGCGAAAGATAAAACACCGAGAATTTATGTGGTTCACCAATTGGCTACATCCATGGTAGACCAAGATCGGCTTCCACTAGAGAGAAAAGTCAGAATTGCAGATTTCCTACTCTCTACCAATCTTATCTCTTTTTAGGGTTACAATAAAAGGACGAGGCACTATATATATAACCCTCTCCACCTTAAACCCTAACGGCTTTGGGCCCAAAAATATTTTGGCCTAAACCAGAATAGAAGACAGAATGCCAATAACAGCCCAAACAGAGGACATGATACACCGTCGGGCTAGGGGAGTCTTCGCCCCCCCGGATCCCTACGCCAGAGTGCGTTTTGCCCCCTGGACCCCCCGACTCGCTGACCGGGAAGCGAGATCCCCGTACCAACCTGTCAAAGCGGCTAATACATATTCAAGGTATGCCTACAGGAAGCATTGTAATCGAAGTGGAGAAACATTTAAGGGTTTCTACTACAACTTCCTTGAACCCAAAATCTGCATATATATATATATATAAGAAATTTGAAAATAACTCTTAAAATCCCCAGTTTTGACAGGATATTGCAGTCAAACACCTAACCTCTTGAAAATGCTACCCCACTGTGTAGTTTGGAGGGCCATGTTGATAAATTCCCAAAATTGAATGGAACTATCCTCTAGTTTGCCGAAAATCATAGAAACACCATTTATGGAACAAACATTTGGATCATCAAGAAGCTGGTTAGTGTAGGTGCTCAGGTTGTAGACCTTAATACCATTGTTCGTAGTACCAAATAGCCATGGAGCTTGAGTCATCGAGCATCTGATTTCATTTCCTAATTTAACTGAGTGAACGCAATCCCCATTATTTCTGTCTCGGACACATAAAGTTCTATCTTTGCTTCCGGTAAAGAACTTGTCATAAACATATGAGAGACACACTACGGTAATAGCAGCCTTGTTGTGCCCCTCTAACACTTTCAAAAGCCTAACTTCCGATGGAGTATTAGGGCTCTTTTGCTTTATTTTTGGTTGGATGGTATCAGGATCATCACATTCATGAGGAAACTTTCAGTTCCGGGTGGGGTTGGTGATAGAATCGAAGAGTTCGGGTCTTTGGATTACAGGGGTAGGGCAAGGCTTGGTGTCAGGTTCTTCCTTCTTGAGAATAATCATACCGGAATCCTGTTTGGTTTCTTGGAATGCAGGGGTAAGGCGAGGATCTTCTTTCTTCAAGATAAACTCACTGGAACCCTATTTTGTAGCCTCATCAGAAACCTATTTGAGAGCAGGGTGTTTCATGATGGCTAGGGTGGTTTTGTTGATGATGTCGTCATCGGAAGTTCGAGCACCATTGGAAGCATTGTAATTGGAGTGGAGGAACTTGTAAGGATTTCTATTACACCTTCCTTGAACCCAAAATTGGCATATTCTGGAACTTTGAACTTAAATCTTCAATTGCAGTCGAACACTTAACCTATCAAAAATGTCACCCTTCTGTATAGTCCGGAGGGCTATGTTGACAAATTCCCAAAATTGAATGGAACCATCCTCCAGTCTGCTAAAAAGCATAGCAACACCACCAATGGAAGAAATACTTGGAGCATCAACAAGCTGGTCAGTGCAGGTGCTCAGGTTGTACACCTTAATGCCATTGTCCATAGTAAAAAATAGCCATTGAGCTTGAGTAATCGAGCATATGATTTCATTTCCTAATTTAACTGAATGAACACAAGCCTCATTATTTCTGTCCCCGAACACATAAAGCTCTATCTTTGCTTTTAATAAAGAACTTGTCATAGACATATGGGAGACACATTCCAGTAATAGCAGCCTTTTTGTCCCCCTCTAAAAATTTCAAAAGGGTAACTTCCAATGAAGGATTAGGGAGTTTTTGCTTTGGTTTTGGTTGGCTAGTATCAGGATCATCATATTCCAGAGGATGCTTTAGCTTCTTGGTGGTGTCAGTGATAGACTCGAAGAGTTTGGGTGTTTGGTTTGTAGGGATGGGGTAAGGCTTGGTGTCAGGTTCTTCCTTCCTTAGAATAGTCACATCATAATCCTATGGTGTTTCTTGGAATGTAGGGGTGGGGCAAACCTCTTCTTTCTTCAAGATAGCCTTGTCAAAACCTTGTTTTATAGCCTCATCAGAAACCTATTTATGAGCAAGGTGAATCTTGATGGGCAGGGTGGTTTTGTTGAAGATGGCATCATCGGAAGTTTGAGCACCATTGGAAGCATTGTAATCGAAGACGAGAAACCTGTAAGGGTTTCTATTACATCTTCCTTAAATCCAAAATCTACATATTTCGGTACACTGAAAATAACTCATAAAACCCTCCATTTTTATTGGATATTACAGTCAAACACCTAACCTATCAAAAGCGCTACTCTTCTGTGTAGTCTGGAGGGCCATGTTGACAAATACCCATAATTGAATGGAACCATCCTCCAGTCTGCAAAAAATCACAGCAACACCATCCATGGAACAAACATTTGAAGCATCAACAAGCTGGTCAGTGCAGGTACTTAGGTTGTAGATCTTAATGCCATTATCTATAGTTACAAATAGCCATTGAGCTTGAGTAATTGAGCATCTGATTTCATTTCCTACTTTAACTGAATGAACACAGGCCCAATTGTTTCTGTCCCAGACATATAAAGTCTTATTTTTGCTTCTGATAAAGAACTTGTTGTAGATATCTGGGAGATAAACTCCTATAATAGCAGCCTTGTTTTTCGCCTCAAACACTTTCAATAGGGTAACTTCTGATAAAGGATTGGGGCACTTTCTCTTTGGTTTCAGTTGGATGGTTCAGGATAATTACATTTGGGAGGAAGCTTTCACTTTCGGGTGGTGTCAGTGATAGACTCGAAGAGTTTGGGTCTTTGGTTTGCAAGGGTGGGACAAGGCTTGGTGTCAAGCTCTTTTTCCTGTGAATAGTCACATCAGAATTTTGTTTGATTTCTTGGAATGAAAGGGTGGGAAAATCTCTTCTTTCTTAAAAATAGCCTCATCAGAACCATTTTTTATTGCCTCGTCATAAACCTATTTTGGAGCAGGGTGTTTATTGATAGCTAGGGTGGTTTTTTTTAAGGATGGCATCATAGGAAGTTCAAGCACCATTGGAAGCATTGTAATCATAGTGGAGAAACTTGTAAGGTATTCTATTACACCTTATTTGAATCCAAAATCTGCATATTTTGGCACTCTGAAAATAACCCTTAACCCCCCATTTTTCTAGGATAGTGAAGTTGAATACCTAACCTATCGAAAATGCAAACCCTCTGTGAAGTCTGGAGAGCCATATTGACGAATTCCCAAAATTGAATGGAACCATCCTCCCGTCTGCCCAAAAGCATAGAAACATCATCCATGGCGCAAACATTTGGAGCATCAAGAAGCTGGTCAATGCATGTGCTCAGATTGTAGACCTTAATGCCATTATCTGTAGTCACAAATAAACATGGAGCTTGAGTAATCGAACATCTGCTTTCATTTCCTAATTTAACTAAATGAACACAAGCCCCATTATTTCTGTCCTGAACACATAAAGTTCTATCTTTGCTTTCAATAAAGAACTTGTCATATACATATAAGAGACACATTCCAGTAATAGCAGCCTTTTTGTGCCTCTCTAAAACTTTCAAAAGGGTAACTTTCAATGAAGGATTGGGGGGAATTTTTCTTTGGTTTCAATTGGCTGGTATCAGGATCATCACATTTCGGAGGAAGCTTTCTCTTCCCGGTGGTGTCAGTGATCGACTCGAAGAGTTTGGGTGTTTAGTTTGCAGGGGTGGGGCAAGGCTTAGTGTCACATCACAATCCCGTGGTGTTTCTTGGAATGCAAGGGTAGGGCAAGGCTATTATTTATTCAAGATAGCCTTATAATAATCCTATTTTATAGCCTCATCATAAACCTATTTCAAATCAAGTTGTTTCTTGATGGCTAGGGTAGTTTTATTGAGGATGACGTCATCGGAAGTTCGAACACTATTGAAAACATTGTAATCGGAGATGAGGAACTTGTAAGGGCTTCTATTACACCTTCATTGAACCCAAAATATGCATATTTCAGCACTTTAAAAATAACTATTAAAACCCCCATTTTTGACAGGATATTGTAGCCGAACATTTAACCGATCGAAAGCGCTACCCCTCTAAGTAGTCTGAAGGGCCATGTTGAAAAATTCCAAAAAATTAAATAAAACCATCCTCCAGTCCACCGAAAATCATATCAACACCATCAATGGAACAAACATTTGGAGCATCAACAACCTGGTCAGTGCAGGTTCATAGGTTGTAGACCTTAATGCCATTGTCCATAGTCACAAATAGCCACTGAGCTTGAGTAATTGAGCATCTGATTTCATTTCCAAATTTAACTGAGTGAACACACGCCCTATTGTTTCTATCTCATACACATAAAATCTTATCTTTGCTTCCGGCAAAGAACTTTTTATGGAAATATGGGAGACGCACTCCTATAATAGCAGCCTTGTTGTGCCCCCTCTAATACTTTCAAAAGAGTAACTTCTGATAAAGGATTGGGGCACATATGCTTTGGTTTCGGTTGGATGGTATCAGGATCATCACATTCAGGAGGAAGCTTTCGCTTTTGAGTGATGTCAGTGATAGACTCAAAGAGTTTGGGTTTCGGTTTGCAGGGGTGGGGAAAGGCTTGGTGTCCGGCTCTTCTTTCCTGAGAATAGTCACATAGGAATATTGTTTGGTTTCTTTGAATGCAGGGGTGGGGAAAGGTTATTCTTTCTTCTAATAGCCTCGCCAAAACCCTGTTTTATAGTCTCGTCATGAACATATTTTAAGAGAAGGGTGTTTCTTGATGGCCATAGTGGTTTTGTTGAGGATGACGTCATTGGAAATTCGAACGCCATTGAAAGCATTGTAATTGGAGTGGAGAAACTTGTAAGTGTTTCTATTACACTTTCATGGAACCCTAAATCTGCATATTTCGGCACTTTGCAAATAATTCTTTAGACTAAATTATTTTTTGGTCCCCAACATAGCATCTTTTACCATCTTTTGGCCCCGAGATCAAAA
Source organism: Rubia tinctorum (assembly GCA_032355605.1). NCBI lineage: Eukaryota > Viridiplantae > Streptophyta > Magnoliopsida > Gentianales > Rubiaceae > Rubia > Rubia tinctorum. Next base: position 50,068 of record JAULKM010060499.1, on the reverse strand, counting down.
CCACATTTTTTTAGTACCCCACAAATTCAAACTGAAATTTCCAGTCCCCAAAACCAGATTCCAGGTGATTTTTAGGTAGACTATATTGTTTTTTGGTCCTAAAATAGCACCTTAGACCATCTTTTGGTCTCCGAAAACCATCCGGAATCTGATTTTTGGGACCGAAAATTTCACTTTGAATTTGTGGGTACTAAAAAAATGTGGTTTTGCTCTCGGGGACCAAAAGATGGTAAAATATGCTATGTTGGGGACAAAAAATGATTTAGTCAATTCTTTAAACCTCCCCATTTTTGACAGGATATTGCCGTCGAACGCCTAACCTAACGAAAGCGCTACCCCTCTGTGTAATCAGGAGGGCCATGTTGCAAATTACCAATATTGAATGGAACCATCCCCCAGTCCACCGAAAAGCATAACAACACCATCCATGGAACAAACATTTGGAGCATGAAGAAGCTTATCAGTGTTGTTGCTCAGATTGTAGACCTTAATTCCATTGTCGTAGTCCCAAATAACCATGGAGGTTGAGTAATCGAGCATTTGATTTCATTTCCTAATTTAACTGAATGAACACATTCCCCATTATTTCCGTCCCGGACACATAAAGTCTTATTTTTTCTTCCGTTAAAGAATTTTTCATAGATATACGAGAAACACATTCCGGTAGTAGCAACCCTGTTGTGCCTCTCCAACACTTTCAAAGGGTGACTTCCGGTGAAGGATTGGGGCGCTTTCACTTTGGTTTTGGTTCGATGGTATTAGGATCATCACATTCATGAGGCAGCTTTCGCTTCCGGGTGGTGTCAGTGATTGACTCGAAGAGTTTGGGTCTTTGGTTTGCAGGGGTGGGTCAAGGCTTGGTTTCAGGCTCTTCCTTCATGAGAATAGTCACATCGGAATCCAGTTTGGTTTCTTGGAATGCAGGGGTGAGGCAAGACTCTTCTTTCTTCAAGACAGCCTCGTCAAAACCCTGTTTTATAGCCTCATCTGAAACCTATTTTAGAGCAAGGTGTTTCTTGATGGCTAGGATGACACTTTTAAAAATAACTATTCAAATCCCAAGTTTTGAGATGATATTGAAGTCGAACACCTAACCTATCGAAAATGCTAACCCTTTGTGTAGTCTAGAGGGCCATGTTGACAAATTCCCAAAATTGAATGGAGCCCTAATTCCCCAAATTGGATGAAGCCCTAATTCCCAATTCCTAATTCCTAATTCAATCGAGCCTTCAACCTTAATTCAATTGAAGGCACTGAAAAAAAATGAAATGTGAAGAAGAAAACGTTGAATTTCAATTGACAGAAAACAATGCGAGGGAGAAGAGAGAATTAAGGAAGAAGAAATCAAACACACCAATGACTGATTTAATAGTTCCGCCCACATTACTATCGATAGCTAGGGACTCTTTTCTAGGGAAAGAAGGAAAGCAAACACACCAGAAGGTTTTGGCAAAATTAACGAAAAACCAAAATTTTCCTAAGATAAATCAAGAGAATGTGCAAGAGATGGAAACAATGTTGAACACTGCATTCTCGGCTATCGGCTAGACGACATGGGTCATACCAGCTAGAGAGTTGATCAATATCAGCAAGCAGGGGCGAATCCAGAAAATTTTCAATGGGGTAACCAAATACTAATACCTCCCTATTTTTTTTAAACATGGCCTCTACATAGATCCGCCCCTGTCAGCAAGAGCATTGGGGGCACAACACAAGTTTCAGAAGTTTTATGCTACTAGGCTAGACACGTCAGTAGCAAGACTAGCAGTACTACACGAACACCATTTTCAAGAGCGCATGAGATCCATCATCCATTAATGCTGCTTAAACAAGAGCACACTCAGGAAAGGCCACAGAGAACCTCAAGGAAGATATTATGGGAGGAGACTGAAGACACATATTCTATAAACACCATATTGTTAACGACTAGAAGGAGGAGGTTTTGGCAATGAAACAGAGAAGAATTCAGGAAGAGGTCAAGGTCAGCACAGTAATCCAGTATAAGAAGAAGCAGAGGAACAAAGGTAATTAGGTTGTGGATTCAAGCAGAGGTTGTTGAACGTATATTGATTAAATAACAAAATTACACGAACAATTTAATACAAGCAAGAATAATAAAATTTATTAATTATTCATGCGTACAATTGGAATGCTTAAAACACAATTAATAATCAAGTTTCAAGCAATTACATATTGATGGAGTCATGAGTAAACTCGTTGTGCTTGAAACGAATGAGTTTCGTCGTGGACATCGTTCCCTAGGATAAAACCGTCGAAGGTAAGTAAATATTACCTTGGATTTACACAAAGCCCGAAGGACTATCACCGACAGAGAAAGAAAGAAAATAAGACTCAAGTTTAGAAGTAAGGAAGAACTTGAGAATGATGCGAGGTTTCTGTCTGACATAGAGGCTCTATTTATAGTCGTCTAAGAGACCCTATGAAAATATACGGTGAAAGATCTGATTCCCGTAATCAGAGAAAATATTCTCCAACCACCGAATATTTTGCTAATATTTGAATAGATTTTGGAAAGATAAGAATATCTCATATTTCTTATCATGATTAATCTCGTATCAAATCTCATATATTCAACACATGTTTCCAAATTCAAGAATCTTTGTTACTCGGTTTGGGCAGTAAAAAATCATAGAAAATTCATTACGTGTGAATGTATTTCCGCCTAAGTTGCCATTCCAAAAGTGACTCTTTGAGCATCCATATCTCATTCACCCTTTATCCATTTTGAGAGTTTAAACACTCGATTTCATAGTACTCGCAGAGGAGAATCCAAAAACAATACTATTGACCCTAATTCAGTTCGATCCCAAGTCAAAACGAAACCCAAAAATTGACGATATTTAACTTTTTTACAATCATTTTCCAACAATATAAATACGAGGTTCTTTTAATTTTCTCTTTTCTTGTGTCCTGTTTGGATAAATGGATAGTTAGTTTGACTGTGAGGTGAGTGGTGTACGTAAATTTGTACAAATAGCTTGTCATATACTTTAGTACTACTTCAACAAAAGTGGCATAGATGAAGTCCACTTAAATGTGAGCATTTTAAAGTGACTGAGACGGAGGGATTTTAATGCCATCTTTCCATCCCATCTCCCAATCGTTCCCCTGCCAGTCACGCCTCATCAACGCTGGCTGATTCAGCGTTCCACCCCATTTTCCCGTCACCTCACCTCATCTCCTCGGCATTCCCCTCCCAGCCACACCTTATCACGTCAGTCGATTCCCGCCCAGCCCAACCCATACCCGCCTAGCCACACCCAGCCCGGTCGTTGCCCAACCCAGCCCAGATCCGACCTTCCCCACCCAGCCTCAACGTTGCCCATTCTTCCCACAACCCTACCCAAACCCAAAGCAAGCAACGCCAAAAATAGACCCCTCTTGAATAGGGCACAACCGAGGTGTTGAAGCACCTTCTCAATCAATCAACTATATTAGCAGGAGAGCAGAGGTTTTCAGTGAACGATAGTGCACAATAGAGATTTCCTGTGAAGGACGCAACCAAGAATTTGAGAGATTTCCGGTCAATAGGGGAAAAGAAGAAAAGATTTTTTTATCAATTATTATTTTTTATTTTTTTAGCAAAGTAAAAAATGTTATTTCATCAAAATCCAGCCAATTCCCACGTTGACAATTGGAGTCAACGACGCCCAGGGTTGGGACATACATCATAAAGTTCGGGTTGTTTTGACACTTTCTCGTATTACAGGGTTATATTGAAAACTTTTAGTCTAAAGCTAGGGCCTTTTTACCACTTGTCTCTAAATTATTTATTATCCTACACGATATGAATCCCCTTACGAAGATTCTGGATGCGGAAATTTTGGTGGTTTCTTGACTGAAACAAGGTAATCTCGCCTAACCTAATCACAACTGCACAAACTGTTCACTAAGTAGCTCGCAAGATTAGTTTACATATTTGAAGAATATTGCTAACTTAATTAACCTGCAAGATTCAGTAACAATGAGCGCTCGCAAGCAATTAAAGAGTAATAACTCAAATTCTGAATATATGATGTATAAAATTAGTAATTAAAAATGTCAGAAGCCTACCCTATTTACAGGGTATAACTTGGCTTCTTTACAAGATAAAGAAGACATAATTCAGTTAGGATTTTATTTGACTCCTTGCTAAATGAGAATTGTGCTTGGAATCTAAATCCTAACCAAAATACATGTTATAAACTACTAGGAAGCATGACCGAATTCTTCTAACAAAAAATGGCCAAACTCATCTAATCTAACCCAATTCTAATTTAAACCAATCTATAAAAAAGAATTTTGAGATATTCCTAATGCAAATATACTACCTCACTAAAAACAACTCAGTGAAAAAAAGAGTATCGTGTTAACCCCCCCTAAAACCCTAATCTAAAAATTAAATAAGAAACCCTAATCAAATCCTAATTCGTATCACTATAACTTTAAAATTCTAAGATCCAAACTAAAGTATAACTTAGCGTACACTTTTGATTACTACTCCCTCCGTCCTGCGAGTATTGACATGTAACTATTGGAAAACTAGTATATAGGTACTGGTATAAAACCCTGAGGAAGAAATACCAGTGTAATTTACGTCATATGCACCGGTAGTAGCAGGTAATTGTGACAATGTTGGTGCCTTTGTAAACTAGAACACCAGTAAGTTTTATACTGGTGCCTGCACCGGTGGGTGGAAAGCGAAAAAGTTGGAAATTGATTCTGAAGAAACACCGGTACCAAAGATACTGGTGTATATGACCGGTTATAATGTATGAAAATGGTGCCAAAAATATATTTCAAGCATCGGTTTATAATCTTACAGGTGCCTATGTTATTAAAAAAACTGGATTGAACAATTTTATTAGCACATGGTACTTTGTGTAGGACAGGGTACCGGTGCTTGTGCTATTAAAAAATGGGAATGAATAATTTTACAAACATCAATACTATGTGTGATGCAAGGTATTGGTGAAAGAAAAGGTTTATCTTAATGAAAACATGTAGTGGCACCGGTATATTGGCTAATTTACCGGTGTATGACTATGTACCGGTGTTAGTCCTGGATTTTGTTTTTTGAAAAATATCAAGACCAACAGTTTTTAGTTAAAAAACTAGTGTAAGATGTGCATTTAATGCTCATCTACCACCCTTATTTGGGTGGGTAAAAATGGTGTTTTGAGTTTTATAAGTTCATCAATGACTTTTTTGGGTGGATGCAAACATTGAATGCTCAAATATGAAGACCAAAAAGCACCTCTTCTTTTATATGTTGATTACTATTAATAATGGATAGTGTTGATTTTGGTTTGTAGACACACACACACACACACACACACACACACATATATATATATATATCTTGTGTGTTTAATCATGTTAAGGTCATTGTGGTAGAAGTGTTGATATTAATTTGTGATGTGTTTTTAAGGTTGAGGTAGTTAATGCCAGGGTTATGATTGTCATAATGTAAGACATGTTTTGAATGTGCTATATGTAATGTTGAATGGTATATATGGGGCATTGATCTTGCATGATTTGAATTACACCCTAGCGTAGGATTGTAAATTATGTGGAACTTTGATTGTTGCACATTTATTCATGTGTAGTGTAGTATCATGCCATCGAGAGGCATAAGCATGTGTATGCCAACGTAAGTAGGGTGAGCGAAGAATATATTGGTTTCGACGATGAGTTATTGGAGCATGCTTTTAGTTGTGAGAAGCGAATATTATGTCCTTGTTGTGATTGTAAAAATTAAAATTGTATTGTCAATAAGGACATGTTGAGACTCCATTTGTACACCAAGGGATTTGCAAAAGATTATGTGGTATGGACGTTTCATGAGGGGGAAATCACCCCCGGAGGTGGTAGTTAGTAGTGAAGGAAAGTGTTTTAGAGATGTAAAATTGGATGACATGTATGAGGAGGTAGTTGATGAATTTAGAGGGAGGCCTGAGGTTTTGGCTAACTTTTTAGGTGAGAAGGATGGGTCATTGTATCTCATTTGGAAGAAGAAAGACACGGTCATGTCATATTTGATGGAGTTGTTTAATTTGAAAGGTGTTGGTTCGCGAAGCGATACTAGCATGAATAAATTGCTTAAGTGTTTGAATGAGAAGCTTTCAGCCGGTAATGGTTTACCGGACAACATTTATGAGGCTAAATTTTTTTTGTGTCTAATGGGAATAGAGTGTGAAAAGATACATGCTTGTCCATATAATTATGACTTGTATAGGGGTGACTTAAAGGATAAGATTGCTTTCCCCATATGTAATCTATCCCATTATAAGAAAAGGAAAAATGTGGTTGTCGATGGAGAGCATGTTGTGTCAGTGAGGAAGTAGATGCCTGCCTAAAGTATGTGGCACATTCTGATTATTCCCGGGCTGAAAATGTTGTTTAAGAATGATAAGGATGCAAAGAAATTAACATGATACATGGATAGGAGTGGTTTTAAAAATTATGATATGATTCGGCATCCAGCCGATGCAGATCAATGGAAGAATTTTGATAAGATGTATCCAAAGTTTGCTTTCAAACCTAGAAATTTGAGAATGACTTTGTGTACTGATGGTATGAACCCGTTTGGTAATATGTCCTCGAAACACAGTTCATGGCTGGTTATGCTCACCATTTACAATCTACCCCCTTCTTGTGCATAAAGAGAAAATATGTGTTGATGCCTCTGATGAAATCTGGGCCCAAAAATCCTAGAAATGACATTGATATTTAGACTAAATTATTTTTTGGTTCCCAACATAGCATCTTTTACCATCTTTTGGTCTCCCAGAGCAAAACCACGTTTTTTAGTACCCCACAAATTCAAAGTGAAATTTTTGGTCCCTAAAACCAGATTTCGGGTGGTTTTCGGGGACCAAAAGATGGTATAAGATGCTATGTTAGGGACCAAGAAACAATATATTCTATTTGAAAACCACCCGAAATCTGGTTTTTGGGACCAAAAAATTCACTTTGAATTTGTGAGGTACTAAAAAATGGGGTTTTGCTATCAGAGACAAAATGATGGTAAAAGATGCTTTGTTGGGGACCGAATTTTTTATATTCTTGATACTTATCTTGCCCCTTTGATAGAATATTTGAAAGTGTTGTGGTCCACGGGAGCTGTAGTGTTTGGTGGTTTTCGTGGAAAAGAGTTTACCTTGAAGACCGTGCTTTTTGTACCATAAATGATTTTGCAGCATATGGTAACCTTTTGGTTTATGTAGTGAAGGGACACAAGGCTTGTCTCATTTACTAGGATGAGACGGATTTCCATCAATTGAAAAATGGGCAAAAACTATGTATTTGGGTTACCGAAAATTCCTCCTATTTAAGCACAAGTTGCAGGAAAACATGGTACAATTTGTTGGTGGAAAGGAGAGGAGAAAGGCCCCTAAACCATTGAATGGTGTTGTCCTTTAAAATAAGGGGAATAAATTGAATTTCGTACTTGGTAAGAAGTTATCTAAGGTTGGTGGGGCGGTAGAGGGACCGTGGAAGAAAAGGTTGATTTTCTTATATTTTCCCTACCGGGAGAGTTTGGAGGTTTGACATTGTTTGGATGTCATGCATATTGAAAATCAATTATTGTGAGAGTATAATTGGCATGCTACTTAAAATGAAGGGTAGCTTGAATGCGAGGAAGGATTTGGTGAAGCTTGGTATTTGATTGAATCTAGCACCGTAGGTTAGAGGGAAATGAATCTACCCACCTCCTGCTCCTTACAATTTCTCAGTTGCTAAGAGGAGATTAATGTGAGAGCATTCAAGGCATGAAGGTACCATCCAGTTACTCTTCTAATGTTAGTCGCTTTGAGAATGATTAATTGTGCCTTAATGCTTTGAAATTGCACGATTGTTATGTCCTTATGCAGCAACTTTTGCCCGTTGTGATCCGCGGTGAGGAAGTTATGTTTTTTTATTATGCGCATGTGTTTCTTATTTAACTCCATTTGAAGGAAGAATATAAGCAGGCAACAACTGGATGAATTGGAGTGGGAGGCAGTTGTAATTTATGTCATTTTGAGAAGTACTTTCCCCCCGTCATTCTTAAACATCATGTTCCTCTTCGTGATACACTTGGTCAGGGACATAAATATATGTGGTCTGGTTGGGATGCATTGGATTTACCCCCTTGAGCATCACATGGGTATTTTCAAGGGTTATGTTCATAATCTTAGTCAGACGGATGCATGCATTATTCAGAGGTACGTCACTGAGGAGACCACTGAGTTTTGTACTATCAATTTGGTTGGAAAAAGAGTGGGTGTTCCCGGTGGATTGCATTGCGGTAGAAAGAATGGGACTCCACGGTCTAAGGCAATGCTTTATACACCTTTGAATGCTGAGTTGATGACATTTCATCTGTATATTTTACGGAATGGCAGCGAGACCTCAATATACGTTCAAGAGCATGTGTTTATGTTAGAAGATATTTATCCCAAATGGACATCGAATAAAATACAAGTGGGGAATTCTTTAAAGTTTGGATTTTACAAACGTTGCAACATGGACAACATAACCAGTAAACTACAAGTGTTTACAAGGATAGAGAACTGCACCATCAAACGATACCAAGGTTATGACATCAATGTCTTTAGTTTCTTAACGTTGGAGAAGGATAACAAGAGCACGACGCAAAACAGTGGTGCTTATATTGAATCTGAATCCATGTGGAAGTCTAGCAAGAGAGACAAACATCCTACTATTGTTGTGATGCCATTTTATGGGGTAATTGAGGAAATTTGGGAGGTGAACTATATAGAGTTCATTTTTTGTGTGTTCAAGTGCCGGGTGGTGGAACATGGTTCAAGTGTTGTGTTGGAAAAGCCTATAGGTTTTACATTGGTGGATTTGAATCGAGTAGGATACGAAGATGATAAGTTCATCTTAGCAGCCCAAGCACGATAGGTTTTTATGTCAAAGACCCTTCCAGTGAGAAGTTCCATATGGTACTTCGTGGGAAGAAGTTTTACTTTGAAGAGGAAATTGATCAGCCAATCACAATTGAAAGTCCAAAGTTTCCATCAGTTTTTCCTAGTTTGGAGGATATCAGGGTAGTTGTAGTAGAATGACGTTCTCGTGGCGATGGATTGTGGGTAGATGAGAGTGGTGAAATTGTGGGTATGCCTTGAGAAGGAAAAGATAGACAATTATTTCAAAATGAATAAGATTTCCTCCCACTGTTTTGTATAATACCCAATGATGTATGTTGTGTACTCTTGTATATTGCCATACGATGTATGTTATGTGCTTTTGTACTATCAAAGTATGATTATGATCAACACATTTTTGGACCGTTAATCATAAGTGAAATGAATATGAAATGACAAGAAAGGAAGGAATTAATTCTATTTTATACATAGGCACATGTATTTAAGTCAAATTACCGGTGCTGAAAAGCAGAGGATGTGCTCTATTTTATTCATAGGCATCGGTAACTTTGACAACAACAGCTGGGTACTTAGCCAAAAAAATTGGTTTTGCTTTCGGGTCCTAGATTTTATTTAATGGGGAATCAAAACAGCCTAAAGCGCCTGTGTAACTGATATATGTCACCGGTATTGTCTTCATAGGCACTGGTATTTATACCGGTGATAGGTATTTAGCTAAAAAAATTTGGTTTTGCTCTCGGGTCCTAGAATTTTATTAAATTGGAATTAAAGCAGCATAAAGAAGCTACGTAACTGACATATATACACCAACATTGTCTTCATAGGTACCGTTATTTGTAATGGTGCTAGGTACTTAGCCAGAAAAAATTGGTTTTGCTCTGGGTCCTAGAATTTTATTAAATGTTGATTTAAAGCAGGCTAAAGCAGCTAAGTAACTAACATATATACACCGGTATTGTCTTCACAGGCACCGGTAATTGCACCGGTGCAAGGTACTTAGACAAAAAAAATTGGTTTTGCTCTCGGGTCCTAGAATTTTATTAAATGGTGATTTAAAGCAGGCTAAAGCAACTGCACTAACATATATATAGTGGTATTTTCCTCATAGGCACTGGTATTTGTACCGGTGCCAGGTACTTAGACCAAAAATTGGTTTTTCTCTCGAGGTCAAGGAGATAATTAAATGGTGATTTAAAGTAGTATAAAGCGGTTGCTTCAATGTATCATAGGCACCGGTACTTTGTCCAAAATACCGGTGTAAGAAGTTTTCAGCATCTTTAACCCATTTGAAGCATACAACAAAAAATTGTTTACCTCTAAAGGATGCACCTATCTCCCTCTCTCAAAATTTACTCTCAAAGGTCTGGCAATTAACCAACAACAGAGCTGATAGAAGAAGGTAAATCACCTCTCCTTTCTTAAATCTTTTTGTATCATTCCTTTGGAATGTTTGTTCAAGAATATATGTGATTATTCAAGATTCCTTTAGGTCGCATGTAAGGCGTTTAATAAAATGCTTATAGGTTAGGAGATGGGACCTAAACCCACTTTGAAAAGGACACACCATGCATCCTCTTCATCACTGCCAATTGGATCGAGCAAGTACCCGGATGATACTTTTGTGTTCGAGGAGGCAAGGGTCGTACAAGAAATATACATAGCACATCGACATCACCCAGAGAGAGAAACAGAGGCATCTCCTCCACTCAAAGAAATAATCTACATCCTAATTTGGGAAAAATTATGCGAGACTCCTCCTGAATTCAACCTTAGTATCGTTAGTGAGGTGCGGCTCGACCCTCAACGTGGTGTACTGTAGAGGAAAAATTATGCCACTTACATCGAAAGCTATAAATGACTTGTTGGAGTTGCCTAATGTTCCAAACGACGATGACGAATTCATTGCATTCCATACCGACAATGGGGATGGCTACTAATTAGAAGATCCAATTGAAAAGGAGATCGTTAAGACTGTAACTGGGAAAGGTACCGACGTATATGAGTTGGCTAAACCTGGGTGGTGCAAAATTCCTAAGAAGGCACTGGCACCAGAAATGAATGGGTGGTATCACTTTGTGGAGTCTAGAATAAACCCAGTAACAATAAACACAGAAGTCCACACGACATATATGGGCAACCAATGGGTAAGATTTGTGTGGATTCTTTCTACAAACAAAGTGGTGAAAAGTGGTCCATTCCCTTGAATCCAGAGTTTCTGCCTTGGAGGTCGATGTACAAAACTTGCTTGAAGAATCCAAGTATCAGAGATCATGGTGCGAACACATGTCTAAGGTTTTTAACTATCAATTCCCTGATGCAGTGAAAGTCGTTAGAGATTTCCCACCCTACCGCAAATGCAATATAGAAAACATAGATGTTGGAACAAGTACCCGTGGTGGGGATGATACATCAAAAAATTGTGAAGTGGAACCACTTTATCGTTACTATTTATGAAATAGATGTATTATTCGGTAAACCTTTGAATTTTCATAAAAATGTATTGTATTATTACGTTAGATCTTCTAAAACTGCATTCCTTATTTATAAATGATTAATTCCAGATAAATTAATTTTTTGTTTCATGCTAAGAAATACTGAAATATTTCTAATACTTGGTGTATTTTTTAGGGTTATATAGTGTAATTTGGAATGTTTGGCCTTTTGTGTAATTTCTCATGTAAATTTACACTATAAACACACCAAATAACTCTAGAACGTATAGTACCACTTCTTTACATGTCATTACTGTAAACGAAACATTCATTATATGACACATTTGGTTAGAATAACAAAAATCGGCCAATTCGGAGCTATGTATAGTGCCTTATTAAATACCGGGGCCAAATTGTGATTCTTGGGAATATAGAACAACCAACTAATGTTGGCTTTTCAGGTCAATCCATACACCCATTACGGGTGGAAACCCATGGTCATGATCTTCTTGAATTGAATTGCATTGCATTTTAGTCTCACCAATTTTATTTTTTACCGGTTTCAAGATTCTTGGAGAGACTCAAATGCAAAAGGTTAAAAGTTTACTCGTACATCGAAACAAAAATCCTCTTGAACTGGATGGTATTCCAAACATCCCCAGTATAATTACAAGTTACGCGACTAAAAAAATGATCGGGTTCGGTGACTAAAGTAATGTCGTAAGATATTCGGATTGTACATTGTAACATCAAAGAAAAACCATTACAAGTTACTTTACAACATGTACTAGCGCTTTGTGATTTTACCACCGGAACACAAAAAAATTCCAATTTGAATAAAAGGCTAGAATATTAAAATTTTGTATATTTCAGAGTTATGGAAACTACCGTAAACACATTACACATTTTGAGGACCTAACTGCAACAAACATAGATCGACCGTTTCTACAGTCGTATTAACCCTTCGGGTTCGTACATTCAACTTATAGAATGTTGTATTATAAGGTCCCATTCGAGTGTGTAGGATTAGTGGTCGACGGGGTGAATGGCAATGTTTGGGGTCATAGTGTAATTTTACCATAATATGAAAAATACATCTTATTTTAATTTTTAGGGCCCGGTGTTTGCTCGAATAAGGTTCAAATAGCTAATTTCCTGAATAATTAAACTATTTAATCATCAATATGTCTATTTAGGGGTGCGAAAAAACTAAGAGGGGGTGAACGAATGAATCAAAAAATTAAATATAGGCAACATTATGTTACGTACACTGGTAGAAATACCGGTGTAAGAACTCAAATTTATGGCTGGACATGAAAGTAATTTAAATTTTCATATATCAAAAAGGCAGAAAATTAATTGCATAAGTAAAGTAAACATAGGCACCGATGTTCATACCGGTGCAAGTGACATATCCAACAAATTCACACTAGCTCTGAGATGAGAGATCATTTAATAAAAAAGTATTTAAAGAAATTTTGCACAGCTGCTTAAGTTTGAAAGTTATACTAGTATATATTTCATAGGCACTGGTAACGGTACCGGTGCTAGGTACTTAGCCAAAAAAATTACACTTTGCTCTCGGGTCCAATATTTTATTCAAAAACATAATTAAAGCAATGTTAAGCAGCTACGTTGTATCATCATACGGACCGATATTTTTATTAAAGGCGTTGGTCATATTTCCGATGCTAGTTACTTAGAAAATTTTTAATTCACTTTATATAAATTAGAAATACATAGATTCTGAAATTTTGGTTTTACTGTTTTATCTTATTCATTAAACCCTTGTTACAACATATCTTATCTAACCAAGTATGTAAAAAAATAGCACATGTGCACACACAACTTGGTTACGCAGTTCGGTGAAATCCACCTGCATCTGCAGGGTCTGGCCCAGTTCAGAATAAATCCACTAATTAGAAAGATACAGTACAAAGTAAACCATACAACTATACTTATCTTCTCTATTACAACGTGTGGATTTTGCAAGCTCCCCTTGTACCGATCTAACTTGATCAGACTCTTTCTGACCTCGAAACTTGCCGACGTTGGATCTTCTCCTCCTGAAGAATTAAGGTATACGATTCTGAACTAATCAATATGTCACAGTATGTTAGAACATGTATCTGGTGGCTCTCGCAATTCTCTCGGAAAGATATAAAATTTGAGTGGAGATTTTCTCATTGAAATTTGTGAGTATCGCAGTCATGATATCCATTATAAACAGTCTCATAAGCATATCGAAATACTCCATGATTGTGTCCATAATATTCTTATTCCTTATCTGCTTATGAAGCATATCCAAATCCCATAAATAAAAGGATTTTACTTATTTCAAATGCAGCAATGTGAATGGATCTTCTCCTCCTCAATCTTAGCCTTCTCAGTTTCAAGTGCAGCAATCTGAATGGTAATGGCTCCCAACCTAGCATTCATAGCCATTAACTTGTCTTGTCTCTCATTTCTGGCAGAAGTAGAAGTTGCACCCTTAGGGTTCCAAGGAAAATCACGGACCTGTCTCATCCCAACGATCTTCTTGTTAGGCTTGAGGAGCTCAGTCTTCACTATCTTATCTTCAAGAAACCCACTCTCCTTTGCATTCTTGGCTAGTGCACTGAGAATTCCTGGGTAAACTAAGGCATGTTTTGCCTTTGGAGAAATTTCCTGCTTCACAACACTCTGCTGAATGAGCAATCCTAGATTTACAGGTTTCTATGTTCCAACACAGTATAGTAATTTAGCCATTTCCCTAGTTAGAGCTGTAGTGTTGGTAGAAGGCATTCATCAGTTCAATGCAATCTAGTACAATCCAAAGAATCTGGAAGAGAGGCATGAAGCCTGAGAATATCTCGTTGCTAGAAAAATTGTCCTAGCACCACCAGAAATCACAGACAAAATATCATCATCAGAAACCCCAGCTCATTAGAAAACACACCATCAAATTCAAGGGTTTTCAATCCTAGCAGTTCATTAATCCTAGCAGCCAAAAAATTGATAATCTTCTCCCGGGCATACACTCTATCACACCAGGGAGAATCCTTCTCTAAATTACCATCCATAAAATTAGAGTAAAACTCACAGACTAGCTACTTGTTATACTTATCACACAAGGTAACAACAGTCGCAATCCCAAGCAGCTAAATAAAATTAGTAAAACCACCAGGCCTATAAGCATCCAAATCAACTACTCTCTCAGATTTGATCTTCCTCTGAGAAAAAATATCCCACATCTCCTCATAATCATTATCCCAAAATATATTAGAAACAACATCACTTAAAGGTGGAGGTGGCAGTGTGGGTTTCTTTTTCTTGGGAGAAAGTCTGACATTCTTGCTCCTCTTGGCTGGTTGAGAGGACTCTGCTTCTGGATCCTTCCTCTTTGCCTTTCCACGCCTAGTCTGGATGAACTCATCGAAGACTTCATCACTGGAGTAGGCCAAATTAGGTTCCTGTGTTGGAACATACTCGGCCTCATGTGCTCCTTCCTCCTGCTGCTTAGTCTCTTTAGTGGAATGTGTTCCAACATAGTCAAACCCATCAGAAGGTTCAACACCCAATGTTAGAACATGGTCCTCTCTTTAAGCAGTCTCCAACTCCCCTGTCTCAACTGCATCTGTTATGGGGTCATCTCCCCCTTTCTTCTCAGCCTCAGATACCTCCACATTATCTTAAGCAGACCAACCATAAACATCATTCATTGGATAGTCTTGATGTCCCATATTATCACCAGTAGAATCCAGTTCTGGATCATCAATCTCCATAGGGTTCTCATGCACAACTTCCTTCTGGTATGTTGGAACATACCCATCATCCTCTTCGTATCGAACAAACAATTACTAGGGCTCTAAATCCCTAAGTTTCTCATTCCTTTGATCAGAAACAGCATCAAAAGGAACCATTTTCATTTGATCAGTAGATCTGATCACCTCAAATCCTTCAGTCTCATTATCATTAATCTCTTCAATTCGAACATAACTTGGACTCGGAATGTAAGAGAATACATGAAACATATCTTTTCCTCTATGTTCTCTGTATGCACCACTCAGCAACCAAGGATTAAGGTTTTCAATATCCTCAAAATCTCCTATATCACCTTTAAGTAACTCCTCCATATCAACCTCAAGAAATTTCACTTTCAAGTTTTCACATTTAGTCATATCTATGGTGACTTTATTAGCTTGCACCCACTCAAGAAGTTCTTCTATAGAGCCAAACTTTCTATCTTCCCAAACAATGTGAGTAAATTCAGAAAGGGTTACCTTTTGATATTGAGATTTCTTCTTGCTCGGTGCATCATGATCGGGTTTTTTGGAGGTCAGTGGAGGTATCCGCACATGCCCTTGAGTCTTGTTTCCAGCCATTAAAGCTATCTTGGAACAATATCTCGGTAGGGTTTTTGGTTGGCAAGAGGAATTTTGAATCATTTCAAACTCGGAAAGATAACTTTCAAGTATGAAAGTTTGGTAGAGAAGAAGAGGTGTAATGCCGAAAAAAGAGGAAATGTGGAGAGATGGAAATTATTTTAACCAAAATTAACTTCCACTTTTCACCTCTCTAATCGTATATCCTTTTTGCCTTTCCAAGACAATTATTACCTTTCTTCTCATGTTAACTCATGTCCCTTCTTGAACTTCCAACATACCTTCCAAATGCTTAATCTTTTCTCTCCCCATTTTTAATTTTTGTCTTTCTATTTTTTTTTGTTTTTCTAAATTTTTCGAAGCAAAACTGAAACCAAACAATAATATACATATTGTACATATGAATTTCAGAGAGAAGAATACTTCATATCCGATCCACACCAAGGTGTTGTCTGAAAAATTCAAAAGTTACAGTGTCTAACGGCTTAGTGAATATATCTGCATACTGCTCACATGTTGGAACATAGGCCACAACAACCTTCTTTCTTTCAACCAAATCTCTAATAAAATGATGTCTGATGTCAATGTGCTTTGTTCTCGAGTGCTGAAAAGGATTCTTAGAGATGTTAATTGCATAGTCATTCAGCATTTGTTTCATCAATAATAATTGTGCACAACAACTCCCTGCAGCAAGATACTCGGCTTCAGCAGATGATAAGAAGATCGATTTTTTCTTCTTACTGTACCAAGAGACCAAATTTGTCCCAATAAAGAAACAACAACCTGTAGTACTCTTGCGATCATCTGCATTCTCACCCCAATCAGAATCACTATAGCCAATTAGACCTGAACCTTGATCCTTCGAATACCAGATTCCATAATCAGAAGTCATGCTAACATATCAAATAACTATCTTTACTGCAGTCAAATGAGATTCCTTCGGGTCATCCTGAAATCTTGCACAAACACCTACGCTGAAACATATATCTGATCGGCTAGCAGTAAGGTACAACATACTTCAATCATACTTCTATATAATTTCTGATCAACTGATACACCTTTCTCGTCCTTCACCAATTTTTCCTGTAGTTCCCATCGGAGTTCATATAAATCGGGCATTACTGAGTCTGAACATCTTCACAAGATTCAAGGCATACTTGCTTTGATTTATGAACAATCCATTCTTTTCTTGCTTAACCTAAAGCCCAGAAAATATGTGAGTTCTCCAACCATGCTCATCTCAAACTCGACCTGCATTAGTGAAACAAAATCTTGCACCATAGATGATGAAGTAGAGCCAAACACAACATCATCCACATAAATTTGAGCAATCAAAAACTTTGTGGATTCGGTGAGCACAAATAATGTACGATCTAATCCTCCGCGACGATAACCTTTCTTAAATAGAAAGTTAGTCAGTCGCTCATACAATGCTCTAGGTGCTTGTTTCAGACCATATAGTGCCTTCTTAAGTCTATATACATGATGTGAATAATGAGGATCTTCAAATCCTTTAGTTTTTTTTCACATACACCTCCTCATTCACCACTCCATTCAAAAAGCATTTTTCACATCCATCTGATATAATGTAGAATTCATAGTACAAGCAATAACAAGTACGATGTGAATAGATTCTAACATGGAAACTGGTGCAAAGGTTTCATCAAAGTCTACTCTTTCAACCTGATTATATACTTAAGCCACCGGTTTAGCTTTATTATGAGTAATCTGGTCATCTCCATCCGACTTGTTCTTGTAAATCCACTTTGTACCAATGACATTTACCCCTTTCGGATGAGGAGTGAGATACCATAAATCATTGCATTCAAATTGTTCGAGCTCTTCTTGCATTTCCGCAATCCAATATTCGTCAAGTAGTGCTTCCTTGTAGTTCTTTGGCTCAATCAGTGAGATGAAACATTTTAGTCCGGCCAGTTCTCTGTAGTTTACTCGAGGAATTGATCGAGTTCTTTTTGAGGTAGGTTCCGGTACCACCTATGTTGGAACATACGTTCTTGGTGTGGGAGAGAATTTTCTAACATACTCTTCTTCTTCAAGTTCCGATGGGTCTACTGATTGATCAAATGTTCCAACATAGCCTGACTGATCAAGTGAATTATCATGTGTTGGAACATGCACCTCATCTGGTTTATCTCTTTTTTCACTCAATCCTTGTTTATCATTAGAATCCACAACTACATTTATAGACTCCATAAGAGAGTGTGTTTGTATATTGTAAACACGATAAGCACGGATGTTCACAGAAGACCCCAGAAATATTCCAACATCGCTACGATTGTCAAACTTAGCCAATGAATCTCTATCTATGAGAATATAACACTTGATTCCGAACACATGAAATTGAGATACACCTGGTGTCCTTCCCTTCCAAATCTCGTAAGATGTTTTGCTAGTAAAAGGCCGAAGATACACACGATTTATCGTATAACAAGCTATATTGACAGTTTCTACCCACCATTTTTTTGTGTATTCCTTTTTATGCAAGCATGACTCATGCCATCTCCTAGAGTTTTCTATTCTTCCTTTCTACAATGTCGTTCTATTATGGATTGATTGGAGCAGATAATTCATACTGAATGCCAAGTTCATCACAGAAATCACTAAAGTTAGAAATTTCAAATTATCTACCATGATCACTTCTGATTATGACAATCTTCCCTACCGGATTTCCTTTCATAGTCTACAATTTTATCACCAAAATTCTAAACACATCCACAGTATCATATTTTTCTTTAAGAAAATCCACCCAAGTATATCTAGAGAAATCATCAACACATACAAAGATATAATTCTTACCACTCACACTAGGTGTGTTGACTGGACCAATTAAATCCATATGAAGTAATTCAAGATTCCTTGAGGTAGTGATATATTGTACTGAAGAGTAAGGAGACCGAATTTGTTTACCTTGTTGCCATGGCCCGCACACAATTCCACCTTTGGCCGCAAGTGTGGGCATACCTCGTACTTCCTTTGAATTGGAAATTTTCACCAAGGTTTTGTAGTTGATATGACCAAGCTTCCATGCTACAGAGTACCTTTATCTTTCTTTGAACTCTGACATCTCACTTCTTGCTCCAAGAAGTAACAATTATTTGATGATCGAATACAAGGAAGTACTTTATATTTTCCATGTCTTACAACACATTTGTCTTTCTGAAACTCAACTGTCATATTGTCATCACACAAATGACTGATGCTCAAAAAATTTGCCTTTAGATCTTCAGCGAGCAATACACTAGTGAACACAGGAAATCCTTCAATGTGCATTTCGCCTTTTCCAATAACCCGGCCCCTCTTCCCATCTCCAAAAGTAACAAAACCACCATCAAATGGTTTAACTTTTGTCAGAAACTCCTGAGTTCCAGTCATGTATCGAGAGCACCCACTATCAAAGTACCACAAGTCTCTAGAGTGTGCAATAAAACAAAACAAGTATTTATGCGTTTAGGAACCCATACCTTTCTAACCATATTTGATCATTGGGTATCATCTATGTTGGAACATGCAGACATTTGTGGTCCATTCATGATATCTCTAAGTAATCTGAGACATTGTTCCTCAGTATGGCCTTGAAACATGCAATAGCTACAGATGAGAGGTTTTCGTGAATGGGTTTTAATCACTTTTCTCTTCATGTCTTGAACTCCTACCTTGAGATTTCCTACATTGCTTGATGATTTATCATAGCTAATTCCTTGTCGATCTCCAAAGCCTTTTCCCATGGTCAAAATGTCATCGAGCTTTGCCTTTCCAGTGTTTAATTTGGTGATTGTTTCTTTTATCATCTATGCTCTCTTAGTCACAGAAAGTAGTCTCAACTTTAGATTCTCGATTTCATTCTTAAGCTTTTCAACCAGTACTAATAGTTCCTTCTCCATCTCAGCCAATTAAATTTTCCCTAACTTCAGGGATTTGTTTGCATCAGCAACCTTCAACTACATGTTATACATTTTTTCATATGCATTGTAGATCTCTTCATCACTCACGGGTTGGTCTTCATCATCGCTGGAAGTATCGTCAGAACTCATGTTGGAACATACAGACTTATCTGTGTTGGAACATACGTCCACACCCTCCGTATCATCGTGAACATTTTCTCCAAATGCCACATAGTTTCTAGTAAGTTCCTTTTCATCTTTCTCATCTTCTTCCTCCTCACTCCACGAGGTTACATACAATATTTCTTACTTCTTCCGAGTACTAGCACATTCAGCCTGGATATGCCCAAAACCTTCACATTCTCTACATTGAATCCTCCCTGGCCATTTTTCTTCACCACCTTGATTTCTAGAGAACTGTTGATTTCCTTGCTCCATGCGTATTCCACGATTGCTTCCAAAGTTTTGTCCACGAGATTTGTTTCCTCCGGTTCTTTCTTGTGATTTCTTGTTCACCACCCTTTTTAGCATCCTTGAGATTTTTTTTTGTGATGAGAGCAAGTTCTTCAACACCATCCTCACTATCTGATTCATGGTTACCCCATTATGAGAATATTTTGAAGGCCAACTCCTTTTGAGTTTTCTTTGCAGGCTGTTCCATTGGCATCTCATATGTCTGTAATGATCCCATTAACTTATCCAAGGACATTGTGGATACATCTCTAGATTCTTCTATTGCCGCAACCTTCATTGCAAATCTCTTGGGTAGTGATCTCAAGGTCTTCTTTATCCGCTTAACTTCCTTGTAGACTTTTCCCAATTGATATGCCATATTAGAGATGTCTCTAAGTTTCCCATTGAATGTGGCGGTCATATAATCCTCCTCAATTTTTAATTCTTAAAATTTTGTAACCAACATCTAGAGTTTGGATTCACGTACGCGACTGGTTCCTTCATGTACAGTCTGCAGAATATCCCATGGCTTCTTAGTCTGATGACATGTAGTTAAGGGTCTAAATAGAATTTCATCCATTGCTGTGAAGATAGCATTCAATGCTTTTGAGTTAGCCAGTGATGCCTTTAATTCATCTGGAGACCAGGATGATTTATCTTTGAGCTTTTGTTTCCTTGAACTTGACTCTCTCTATTTCTCCTTCGAGCTGGATTCTTCATCTTCTGTTGATGATTCCACTCGGTTTCAACAAAGTGCCATACAAGTTCATCCATCGAATTTATAAAGACTATCATGCTTGCCTCACAGTAGTTTTAGTTTGTTCTTTCCAACATGGGTGGCCGGGACACAGAAGCTCCTTCCTTTGTCGCCATGGTAAAACTGGATCACACTTTCCTTGACACAACCATGGTAAAAATATGTGACCAAGCACTAATACAAAATGAAATTTTGGTTTGACTGTTTTAGCTTATTTATTAAACTCGTGCTCCAACATATCCTATCTAACCAAGTATGTAAAGAAAATAGCAAACGTGCATACACAAATTGGTTACGTAGTTCGGTGAAATCCACCTACATCTGCGGGGTCTGGACTAGTTCAGAATAAATCTACCAATCAGAAAGATACAGTACAAAGTACACCATACAACTATACTTATCTTTTCTAATTACAACGTGTGGATTTTGAAAGCTCCCATTGCTACCGATCCACCTTGATCAGACTCCCTCTGACCTCAAAACTCATCGACATTGGATCTCCTCCTTCCAAGGAATCAAGGTATACAATTCTGAACTAATCAACAGGCCACGGTATGTTGAAACTTATGTCTACTGGCTCTCGTAGTACTCTCGGAAAGACATAGAATTTGAGTGCAGATTTTCTCAATGAAATTCCTGAGTATCGCAGTCGTGATGTCTAGTATAAATAGTCCCATAAGAAGATCGAAATAATCCATTATTAATTCCATGATATTCTCATTTCTTATCTGCTTCTGAAGCATATTCAAATCCCATAAATAAAAAGATTTTCCTTTTTTCAAATATCCCATAATATTTCATAAATCCAGTTCCACAATTGTAGGGATTTTTCATAAATTCATTATGCTTCAACACGTCCGAATCAAACATTGCATAATCTCCATATTTCCATAACCCAATATCATGCAAAATTCTATCAACCAAATCGTAATCTTTCTGTATGTTCCAACATGGAACATTTTTATTTTTCAACATTATTTCACAAATGCAAACTCAATAATTAATGAAGATCACATGACTTTACAGATCTAGTAGCATTTGATTTTACCGGTGTAAGAAAGTAACATATATTAAAAATAATTGAACTCAAAATGGTTCAAACTCACGGTCGTGGCAACCCCTCCCCACCCCCCTTCATCTTCTAAGAAATTTAACCTTCATAACTCCCCAAAATTAACATCCAAAACTCCTGATAAACCCCCATAACTTCTCATAACTCCATCTACCCTCACACATCCTTGCTATAGGAGGTCTAAGAAATGCCATTTTCTACTACAACCCTCATTGCTTGAAACCCTTTTAAGTTCAGAGTAAATTGACGAGTTGTACTCCTCAAGCATGCCCAATTTGGTGTATGCCTCAAGGTTAGTCATCTAAGTGTCCTTTCCATCGGTTTTACATCTTCATTTATGGTTAGGAATCACTACAAATGTTATTCACGTATCATGTTCAATTAAATGCCTCAAAGATAAAAACCTTCTTTTGAGGCCAACTTGATAGGAATTCGAATCCTTAATCATTTCCATTCTAGTGTGTTGTGCTTGTCCTTCATTTTTTATATGTAACTTTGTTTGAAATTCATTTGGGGATGGTTCAAGTGCTCTACGTTGTTGTTTGTCTTGTTTCCATGGCATCCTTTGTGTTGTATCAATGGCCTAGTTTGTGATGGAAATATGACCGTGTGAATGTAATTGTAATGCCTTAGTTTTTGTTCTTCGTGTTGTATCAATGGCGTAGTTTGTGATGGAAAGGATTGTGTGAATCTACTTGTAATGGCATCATTTTTTGTTCGTGATGTATCAATAGCGTAGCTCGTGTTGTATCAATGGAGTACTTTGTGATGGAAATATGGATGGTTCTATGATTAATTGGGCTTATCTACTCTATTGTTATAGATGCCACCAAAATGGGTGAAGTTAACCGTGCATGACCATAAAAAGGTAGATGTTGACGCCGATGACGTAGATTTAGCTGAACCAGAACTGCCGCAGAAAAAAAATTCCATTACGAATAGAATTTGAGAGAAAATGAGCGCCCTAAGATCAATCAGGGAGGCGAGACAAGGAAGAACCCGCCAAATAATAAACTAATAATGAGGGGGATATTGAGCCAGACGATGCGACAAAAGGGGGCTCGGCGCCCAACCCCTAAGTTGCTAAAGGAGAGGCAAAGAACACTCGCAAAGGGAGGAAATTTAATAAAATGGATAATGACTTGATCAAGGCTAAGGGCCAATCGTGTGAGGCATTTGATAAGTTCGAGATAAATACATGGTGCAGGCAGCGTAGAACTACTACTAGTCTGTCTGTCATGCTAGGAAAAGAGAGCAATCCTCATCCTCGGGGCATTGTTTCACGATAAAGACGTGGTTTACACAAATAACGGGACTGTATCGACTGCGTACATCAAGTATGCATTCCGGCGACGCATCAAATTTAGATCCTAGGAACACTGGTGCAACGTTTCGGACAGTGTGAGAGAGAGCGTGGAAGGATATATTAGTGAGCTCTTTGAAAATTTGTGTACTAGTCATATTTAATTCTTCAATAATCTATACATAGTTAATGTGTTTCTATCAACATGTTTCATTATAGGCAGGCTTTAGAATTGAAAACAATTTGATCGAGGGTCAAACTAAAATATTGAAGAAGGATGTTTTCAAGAAGGAAAGAGACCAACATCGGAATCGGAAGATAAGGGTGGAAAACAAGTACATATATGATGTGGATAATGGAGATAATAAATCAAATGTCAAACCATGGGAGCGTATAAGTGAATGGATGAGGAAGAGTAGAACTTGTTTGAGCGTAGGTGTCGGAGTACCGATTTCATAGTATGATTATCTACAATTAACATTACGTAGCATTCTTACTTTTCACTTTCTTTACTATCATTCTAAGACTATTTAATAATTACCCAATTCCTCTCCTTAGGTGATACGAGAAACTGCAATAACTCAATCACCCGTAAAGGATTACACCCACCACACTAAAAGAAGAGTGAACTGATCAATCTAGGAGAAACTTAGCGAGCAGCTAAGGGAATAGGAGAGGAAGAAGTTCTCTGATCAGGTCTTTAATGAAGAAGATATTGAGAAAAAAACTCAATCAAAAAGATTTCAAGCCGGAAAGATCGCTCGTTTACTTGGAGTCGAACAAGTGCAAGGGAGGGGACTACACATCAAAAGAGGTTCGCGCAATTGCTAAGAACATTGTAAGTTCAAGATATTACTTGCACATAAATTTATGTTTATGAATTTTTCCAATATAAATTTCCATTTCCATATCAATATCAATATCAATATAGTTGAGGATGAACGATGAGAAGAGAGAAGGGACTTTGACATTGCACCCGGGTGAGGACATTGTGATCAAAGCTACAAACAAAAAGGATCACCCCAGTTGGTACAGAGGGACTCAAACTGGCCTACCCGCATATGTGGTTGTTCCTCATCTAACCCGCAGCAAGTACGGAAGCACTTCCTTAACCAAGAAAACCATATCGAAGAGAGCATCCATTGAGCAACCAGTCGTTAAGGCCATGGAGGCATACCTTGACTATCAGGTCAAGGATATCGTAGCTTCAGGCACCATTAATATCTCAACAGGGCTTGACAATCCAAAGAAGTTTGTCGAGAAGGCTATGGTTGACATTTATACGTGTGCTACAAAGTCGGGTGGAGAGCCCATCGATGGAGAGGGTGAAAAGATGTATGACAACATAAATATATTTACTTTCTTTAAAATAAATTTTGAAATCGTATAATCTTGAATATAGAAGTTAACATTTTTCTCAACTATCTAACTACAAGGATGGTGAACATGTTACATTGTACATGAAAGACATTAATGGTAAGAAGGTCATGATCGGGCATGGGCTGCAACAAATACCTTGCCGTCAGCATAGTCCTCAAGGTAGTGTCACTCGCGTAAGAGTTTGCGAGCCAATTTAACATGCTAAGGCGGGATTGCCCTCAGAAAACCACCAGTTCGATTATGTTGAAGATGCCTTGGATAGCGTGGTCGATTGCTCGGTCTCTTTGATAATAATAAGGATAAGGCCACCATGGAAATACACAATGATGAGGACAGCCTAATGATTCTCACTGATGAAGAGGTATATTCTCGTTACACCTTTACTATATTTTCACACAAAATAAAATTACAAGTTTTACATTCGACAATTGATATTAATGAATATTCGTAATAGAGAAAAACCAGTACGTCTTCGAGAAAGCGATCTCACTCAAGCACCAATTACCGACCTTCAGAGAGAGTAAAAATCATCCTAAAGCCACCCAAACAGGTACTTTTTTGTACAATAACCATACGATTCCTTATATATGACCAAGAATTTCTAGCTATATTTAATTCCATTTGTATATTTTTGCCCCCGCGGATTCATAACATGCAAAATTTAACAGACTACCCGCTGATGGAGAGGTACATCGTGGATTGCAATGTGGCAGTGCTAGAAATTATAAAGAATGATGAAGGTATGTTCTTCTCAGTTTTCCAACCATTGACCTTTGATGTCAAGCATACTAGCGGTGTGGGAATAGATCAACTGGTCAAGTTCGGCAATAAGCTCGAAAACTTCCACTCGATGACCTAGATCGATAATGCACAAATGGATGTGTGAGTGGTTTGAACCTTGCATGCTTACTTATATTTTTAATCGTTTAAGATTCATTTCTTTAAATACCCTTACTGTAATAGGTACCTCTGGGAGAAAGTGTATGAAACTAATACGAGGCACATCCAATTTTGTCCTTCAAACATGGGAGGCTTGACACAGATTGCATGGTGGTAGGAAAAGGAGGTCCAAAAGCGTTTTGACTTTATTTGGGGAACAATGAAGGAAGCGGGAGTTGAGTTGTACAGTGTGCCCTACCTTAGAATGTAAGCCACAATTTCTATTTTGACAATTACATTTCTAACCTCTTCCATTTCATCTATTAACTAGTGCAATTTTCCCGCAGCGATCATTGGTACCTCATCATTATAAAACCTAGCGTAGAAGAGGTTTTTAAGCTAGACACATTATCGGGGGGTATAGAACCAACAAACTTAACTGAACAAAGGGTGATTTCCAGGTATCACTGTTAAGAAAATTCAAATACATTAATGTGATAGACTTGAACAACGTAACATTTTAAATTACTTTATTTATAGACTTGCTTTGCAATTACCAAAGGGAGAAGAGAATGACGGAATTGGAACTTGACTAGACATGGAAAATCAAGAACATAAACGTAAGTCATGCAATCCTGAAGTTCCATATCAACTACATCATTTATTAACTTAGTAAATGGTTACCAATAATCCTATTTATTTGCATTAATGCTATCAGGGTGATTCGTGGCAATGCGGGTACTATGTCATGCTATTCATGGAAGAACTCGTGCTTCAAGAAAAGTCAACGAATATCTTGGAGGTAAACATCACATTTCACAAATAAACATTCATAATTTTTATAACAAACAATATTCTTCATTGATATTGTAACAGTCTAAATCGCAGATTTTTCCAGAGGGCCAACAAATATACCATGCTTAATTATGAAATGCAGGGTGTCGTCAAGAGAGGGTGCAGGGTTTGGATAGATGAGTACCAACAACAAGCAAAGACTTTGTTGCACCTCCTGGGTGATAAGAATGACATAGTAGGTTGATTATTGGGCTGTTGTTAGGTGTATGGTCATAAGCACATTTGTGTTGTTTTTGATTTTATTGCATTCTTGTTGATACATTTTCTCTTTTCGATTAAGAAATTTATTTGTTGATTTATATTTTCATACCTTCAACCTATTATAGTAGTACTTCGAATATTTTTGTCTGTAATTGCCTCGGAAAGGATCCGGGAGGGTCCACCAAAAATTAAATTGCGCATTGCAAAATTTAAATTAAGCTTACAATGGTACAATTGAATTCATAACGGTGTAAAAAATATTCGCATCGGTATGAATATACTGATATAACAACAAAAATACCTGAATTAAAAATATAGATGTATGAATAGAAGCATCGGTTAAAAAATTAGCAATGCCACTGTAATAAATGTACAGGGGCTCACAAAACTGGTGTGAACAACAGTTTCAATATACAAATTAAAAAATTGTCTACACCAGTATACCTTACTCTACCGGAGAAATTGTACTAGTGCCCCCACCAATATAATACATACCAAAACCGGTATATATGTAATACACCAGTTAATCTACCGGTGCAATTGTACTAGTGCCCCCACCAATATAATATATGCCTATACCGGTATTTAAATAAATCACAGGTACACAAAAAATGTGATGCAATTTCGGTGAATTACCGGTGCTAATGACCTTGTCCCGCTGTAGTGTGTCTACTTTTTCATGATTTTCAGCGATCGTGTTTGACCGTCAATATCTCTAGTTACATACAACAATTCCACCTAAAATATAAATATTTATAAATAAATATTAAGGTGAATTTAACAATATCTCACATGATATTTTTATTATTAAAAAATTAATTTATATTTAGAATTTAAAAATTCAAGTTTAACTTGAATAAAATAAAATATAATATAAAATAAGGATGCCAAAATTCATAGTGCTAAGAGTAATATACTTATAAGAAATTCACAAAGCTAAATTAGCATCCAAAATCTACGTGGGTCCACGCTGCCTCAAATGATAAGATTTTGAGTGAGATTCATTTCTGGAATTAAATCATTTTTTGAATCTGCTCAATCATTTGTCCAGAACGCTTCCAGCTGGCATTTTTTATGAATAGAATCCAATGGAGGTATTAAATTATTTTTTTATAATTTGTTTTTCTTGTGATGCCTCCGTTATTTGACGTTGAATATCATAATAAGTAGAATAATGCATCATGATCATGCAGTATGGCGGACTAAATTTTTGTTTTATTTTTTTAAAACAAAGAGTCGACTCCTTCTCATTTGTATAAGAATGAGTTATAATTTGTTTGATTGTATGCACAATCAAAATTGTTTAGTCTATTTTACATATTACCTGATAACTAGTACAAAACTAGTTTATCTTCTATTACAATTGATACACCGATAAATCAACATCATACCTAAGTGAGAAAACAGTCTCTCTATTACAAGGTGGGATATATAAATTCTCACATGGATGGCTCATACAAAGTGAGTGGGGTGGCCTCCCACTTGAGCTCCACACCAACATGGTGTATTAGACCTTACTCCACGCCAACCTGACGTATAGACATCATCAATTATTAGGGGGAAACCGAGTTGTGTCTGGTCAGTCAAACACAACGCCCTGATTGTCTTATTGGATGATTACACTACTACTGAGCTGAATTCGGGGAAAAGGCACACCAGATCTAGGAGACCGAAGACAAAATAGCTCAACTAAAGTAGGCAATATAAACCAACATAATTTCATTTAAGCCAAAGTGGTAACCCGGTTCACCCTATACATATTTGAACCCGTCATCGCCCTATTCGGATGGATCTGACCCACGATGATTAATCGTGGTCTGCATAATTTCCGCCGGTCACCACTATATAAAGAATTAGAAGATTTTTCATTTTGATTTTCATTGGACTTGGGCTAAGTCGTGTGCCTCCTCCATTGTGTACTTCACCTCCTGCGGCTAAGCTCCGCCACCTGCGATCGTGCGCCTCGCTGATGAGCAAACGCCAAGCTGGGTTTCGTTAACTTCTTGTGAAAGCCACCGTCTTCTTCGTTCAACAATGAACAACCACATCCTTCTCTTCCAGGAAAGCGAGCAAGATCCATCGTCCAATCAATCTTTTCCGGGAAGTGCTAGCCTCTTTCCCCATCGTTGTATTTGTCTTCTTTGCTCGATGACGAGGTCAAGGCTAGAGTTGTTCTCCGACTTTCAATATGGTTAACCTTCCCTTCATCGGACGATTTTAGTTCTAAAACTAGAAACTACAGTTAGGGTAGGGAATTAAAACTACAGCTAGGGTGGGGTGCCGCCGGACCGCCAGATTTGGTGCTGGCGGCGTCCCCCCTGCTATGGTTTTGGTTTGGGGTGACTTTTGCTGTTGGGAGCGTTTTGATGGCTTGAGAGAGAAAGTTTGGTTCACTAGAAGGTAGTTTTATGGGACTAAATTATTGTTAATTGGCTACTACCTAGGATTTAGCTAGTTAGGGTCTGGCCAAAAACCAACTAAATCCGATTTTTTTATATTGACACTCTTTCTTTCTTTTTTGGATGATATTTTATATTGGCACATTTCTCTTTTGGTAAATTCTAGATTATTTTCATCCACTAAATTTACTTTTTAATCTCCCAATACAATCTCATCCACCCATTTTACTTTTCAAAAAAATTTGTGTCAATTGTTTAGTGCCAATATTTTGAAACCAGAGGGAGTATGAACTTATCTTAAAATAGTTTCATATTAATATAGTGAAACAACACTGAAACTGCTTTTATGGTTTCACTTTATTAAATATTCAATTTTTCTCTTCCAATTCATCAACTGAAATCATAAAGAAATCATTTCATTTTTCTCTCCACAATGGTTGAAACCACTTTGAAACTACTTTGAAACCACTTGATTTTCTCTATCCCACTTTATCAGTGGCGGAACCAAACCAAAATTTTAGGAGGGTGGATTTTACATTTAAAAAATTCATCCAACAAAACCAATATAATTAGTTTCAAAATTAATATCAACCAATAACTCCCTCCGAATTCGATAAATACTTCCTCCGAATTAGATCTCTAATGTTTACATCAAATTCAATATTAGGTTGACGCATTCCAGGTGATGCTCCTGGAAACCAAGTGGACAGACCACTTGAGCTCCTCATTCGTAACCTACAAGAAAACAAACCCTGGTGGATCTCAGGGGTAAGTCCTCTGAAGCTTAAGTCAGCAAAGAGTCCCAGTACTGTATAAGAGTGAATGAATTACAAATGAATACATACCTAGTATTTATACTATATATTCTTGGTCGTATATCTTGCCATTATCCCATAAATAAGGTATAAATGATTACCATTTCAATCCGATGTGGGATAATTAATACAGGCTCATTAACTAACTTGAGCTTGGTCCTTATCAAAAGCCCCCAGAAAACTAGATATCCACACCAGGACATGGAGTTTCGAGATGATAGATCAAAAACTTTCTCGGTGATGATTTGTAGACTCAACTTGATCAGCGTTCGAGATGACATCCTTCAAGAAAACCTTCGATGTTGCAATTTTTAGACTCAACTTAATCGACATTCGAGGTGGAAACTTTTGAGCATCATCTGGAACTTTGGGTTGGTATTCAATTTTCTCATTCTTGAACCTTTGCAGAATATGAGAAGAAACTCGTGGCCCTTTGCCCTTGTGCCTAAGGGCGTGAAGGTCGGCTTACTCTAAAAAGACACAAAAATATTCTTATGCCTTTTCAAAATTTTCAATTTTTCAAGACAATGATTATTTTTACCGCCGTTTCAAGCTTCTCAACTACCCATTTTCTTCTTAACTTCCCTGCATTTTATTCGCAGGTACTTCACAGAAGGAGTTATCTTTCCAAACTCTCTTCAACTTCCATCAGCTATTCTCTTCATCTTCTAGCAATCTTTTCTCAGAATCTAGTAAGTTCCGACACTCCTTTTTCTTTTTCCTCCCTTTCTTACTTCTTTGATGCCTATTTACGGTGAGGAATCTACTGAGAGGGGGTTATCCGATAAGGTTAGGCTAGAGAGAGAAACTATTAACTAACCAGAGAGGATGAACTTCGATTTTGAATTTAGTAATTCCGATGGGCCGCAATATGATTCTGGTATAGAGGAAGATATTTTTGGCCGGACCGATTACAATCCAGACAGTTAGCCTATTACTGTATGCCTCATCAAGGATTCAAGAGTGTTTGACCTCCATGCCTGGGAAAACCTTTTGTGAGGAGGTCTCCTATCACCGGAGAGGTTGGGTTTTCCCCCCAACACACGAGGAAGAAGGGGAGGAAAAGAAATAGAAGGTCTTCCTCGTCCCTTCTCATTCGGGTAAATGGAATAATCAAGGGAAGGGACTTACATTCGATTGCACGAGATAAAAAGTTTCTCAATGGAACTCAGATATCAAGGTCGAGTCCTCAAAGGGGGAAATATTCTTACCCTAGTGCCCTCGAGGATGATAGTGAACGCTTTCTAGCCTCTTCCATGAAATATAAATCCTTTTCCAATCTAGATAAGAATATAGGCAGTTTCATCTAGTCACCGGAGGTTTATGAGAAGTTCTTATATAGGAAGTTGCAAACAAGTAGAACATAATCTAATCCACAAGATCCCCCATTCGAGAACAATCTCCAAAAAGGTAAGAAGCGAAAAAGAATCCCCAAGGACCCATCTCATGAGCATCCTCTCGAGACTTCTCCTAGTGATTTTAAACCCTCAGAAATATCTGAAAGTGTGAACAAGTTTTATTACTTCATTTCTTTATCCTTTTACTTCTTACCTCTAACCACATTTTCTTTATTTTCTCAGTGAGTCTTGGCTCAGCTCTGGTTCCAAAGAAAGATGGTAACAAGGATGAACCTTCTACCCTCTCGAATCCAACATCCACCATTCCTCTAGTGGGTGGTGGAAAGAACACTAAGGATAAGAGGTCGGGTGCAAACATTGGTTCGAGGAAGAACCATCGTTAAAATAGATAACCACAGTGGTCGGGTTCCACCTGTTCTTCATCAGGCTGACCCCTATACCCCCTCTTTAAATATTCTCATAACTTCCTTGATTATTTCAGCCATTGATGGGCAGATCCTCGAGCTTTTTTCCTGTCATCCCGAGGTTGGTTTTTGTTTATATATGTGTGTGTATATATATATATATATATTAACCCCTCTATTAGAATCTGATCTCTGCAATTGACCTTCTTAACTATTCAGTTATGTCTTAGGCGTCGCAACGCCTTGGTCAGGTAACCCAGAGCTTGTCATTCTTCTTGCAAGTGATGGGTTCCGATTATAGCCAAGTGCAAGAAAGAATCAAATAAAAATAACTTGAAATATATATGTTGGTGGAGGCACTCAAGGCTGAGAAAAAGAAAAATATTGAGCTCGAAGCTGACTATTGGAAGGCTACCCAAGAGAAAGAAGCTCTCGAACAAAGAGTAAAGGTGGCTGAAGACCCTAAGGATCAAGTTCTCCTCCTTGAGGTCTTCAAAGAAAAGCTGTTGAGCAGCAAGGCACTATTCAACTTCTTTGTTGAGCTCCTAGAGGTTTCCAAGAAGCTCCGATGTAGCTTCTAGTTGAGGGAGAACTCAAGCATATGCTGGTCTCTCGCCTATCTAAAGATGATGCTGAGTTCATGGAATCTCTTTCAAGCCTGAGCTCGTGGAGGTTCTCGATGTCAAATAGGATGAAGCAATTAAGGGAGGCCTTAGTTTCGCCTTTCTAAACTATTTGAAGGCTGGGGGGCACTTTCACATGGCCGAGGATATTCAAGCTCTTACTCCCTAAGTGGTGGTGGCTGCTGTGATTCAGCAACCAATTATAGAGGAGAAAACTATGGAGAACCAGGCTCAGCCTACCAACGAGAAGGATGCTAATAGGGTAGGAAATCAAGTGTAATATTTGCTTGTTTTGGCCTCCCCATGTAATTTTTACCTTTTCAATAAAGAAGACATTTTGCTTACTGATTTTTTCCTTATTTTTGAATTCATTTTTCGTAGTGTAAATCATTGATAAGGAAGCTGAAATACATCCATAAAGAACCCTCTAATACTTTAATAGAGCTAAACGAGACCAACGAGCAACTAATGAATTTGAAATTAAATCTCACTAAATGTAACGACGAAAAGGACTCTCTTCGTGAGGAAATCATCAATTTAAGGGAGAGTTAGAATTACTTAAAGGGCTTGCTAGAGGATTGAAAGGCCAAAAAGTACAATGGGGTAGTACAATGGGGTGGTACCTCTCGAGGTTGTCGAAAGTTGTGATCCCGTCGAGCGGGATTATCAAGAGACAATACATCGGATCACCAGTCAATTCGGATCTTTGAAGAGCTGCCTGGCTAATGTAAATATACTCCAAATTCTCAAGAATCGTCTCAATATCAGTCGGACTGAAGCATATAAATATAAATTCCAAGTTCCAGAAATAATAAAGCTTCATAGGGTGGCTATGGGTGAAATTGAGAGGTTGGAGGAAGCTCTTGCAAAGAAAGGTGCATCTACTGAAGAAGATCCCTCATTGATCGAGTCGGTTCTTATTGAGAATACTTAACTTTCAGAAGAAATCAAATCCTCTAGGTTGAAAATCAAAGAAATTGAGGAGAAGGTTCCTCTTGGAGGTACTCAATTCTACTCCAAATTTTACAAGAGTAATGTTACATAAGGAGTGTCGTTTATTAGCATTTCACTCATGGTTTATTTACAAAACAAGAGTAATGTTACATAACAAGTGACGTTTATCAGCATTTCACCCAATCATCAGCCTCAAAATATGGAATTATTACAAAGGGTTCCACTTATCAGCATATCACCCATGTCCTCAAGAGTGCCGCTTATCAGCATATCACTCATGTTTTCAAAGTTGGTACTACTTTGTCAAGTTGGTTATCTTCCATTTTCTCGGAACCCTTGCCCCCTATTCATAGATTCGAGGACATAGCTACCTCCTGGATATGCGTCCACCACTTTGTAGGGGCCTTCTCACTTATCAGCTAACTTTTCTTCAGGTTCACGGCTACCTTTTTGACTCATTTATCATAGTAGAGCTTGACTCTTTCTTTAACCCTAGCTTCGTGCAGGGATGACAACTCTCGCTTTTCCTCCACTATATCAAGGCTTAAACACTGATTCTCCTCATTAACTATCTCATATATATAATATACCAACAACCTCGGACTTGGAGCTCCAATTTCCGCAGGGATCACTGCTTCCGAACCATACACCAAGCTATAGGCTGTTTCACCAGTGGCAGGAGATTCAGCCATCAGGTACCCCCATAAAACACTGGGTATTTTGCATATCCAGTTCCCTTCAGCCTCCTCGATCCTAGCTCTGATTCCATTCACTATTGTTTGCTTAATCGTATATTTCTCGCACCACTTTTTAAACGAATCTTGGGCAAACTGTGTTCCATTATCTGTGATTACTATCCTCGGGATCCCAAAGCAGAATACAATGTTCTTCCAACAAAATGCAATGAGCGAATTGCCATTTATATTTTTCAAATGCTTAGCTTCGACCCACTTCTTGAAATAATCGACATCTACAATAAGATGCTTGAACTTCTTTGGGGCTTCCGGGAAAGGTCTTACTAGATCAATCCCCCACTTATCGAATGATCATGAACTATGAATGTTCGTCATTTATTCTTGGGGAATGTGAATTAGAGGGGCATGCTTCTGACATTGGTGACAGGCATGTATGTGCCCATTTGCATCATCAAACATTATTAGCCAATAATACCCTGCTTGAATGAGCCTCCTTTCCCCTGATCAAGTCCCCCTGGTGGCTACCACATATGCTTTCATGAACCTCTCTTATCATATAATCATCCTCGTAAAGGGTGATATATGGAAGAAAAGGTTGTAGATGTCTCCTTCGATACAAAATTCCATCTTGCAGCACATATCTCGGGGCCTTTAGTCTTATTTTCCTAGATTCAGCCACATCTTTTGGCAAAACCCCTTATCGAAGGTAACTCACTATATTAGTCATCCAAGTTTTCTCCTCCTCGATTGCATCACCACCGGTTTCTCAAAATTTCTTCTATTTAGGGTTTCTATGAGCAATTATCTTTGGGATTGAATTCCCAAGTCTGAAGAAGCAAGCTTACTTAGAGCATCTGCTTTATGATTTTCTTCCCTTGACACTTGTGTTAAAGAGTGTGACTTGAAACCCTTCAAAAGCCATTTTACCATATCCGAGTATTTCTGTAAATTGCGTTCTCTGATCTCATACTCCCAATTCACCTGTTGAACCACTATTTGAGAATCACTATAAACTTCCAAGTCCTTCACTTTCAGCTCCTTAGCCAATCACAACCCAGTTATCAGAGCTTCATACTCGGCTTCATTATTCGTGGCCTCGAACACAAAGTACAATGTATATGGGTAATCCCTTCCATCAGGGATGGTGAGTAGTACTCCAGCCCCGTTTCCACCCGAATGCGAGGAACTGTCTAGATACAACTTCCATATCTCTTTTCTTTGAACAAACTCCTCTTCAAGTTTGATTGGTTCCAAGGACTCCACTATTAAATCTGTTAGTGCTGACTCTTGATAGCAATTCTAGGCTGATATTGAATATCATGTTCTCTTAACTCCACGACCGATTTCACCATCCTTCCCGGGACCTCTGGCTTTTAAAATAAAATCTGTCTGATTGGGTAGTTAGTGAGCAATACTATTGTATGCCCCTGAAAGTAAGGACCCAGCATCCGGGCTGCATGCACAAAAGTCAGAATTAACCTCTAGAGAGCTATATACCTAGTCTCTGGCCCTTGCAAGGCTTGACTCACGTAGTAAATATGATGTTTCTACCCTTTCTTCTCCTATACCAGCACTACAATGATTTCTAGACGCGAGGAAGAAATTTACAAGAACAATACCTCACCATTTTCAGGTTTCATAAGTGCGGGTAATATCCACAATTGCTCTTTCAATTGTTTGAATACTTTTGCACACTTCCTAGTCCACTCAAACTGCTTAGCCCTTCGAAGCACATCAAAGAAGGGGAGGTGTTTCTCTAACCCCTTCGAGAGGAAAATACTCAAGGCTTCCAGAGACCCAGTAAGCATCCGTGCTGGGGATGAAACAGCAGAACATCATGATGTGGAACCATTTTCTCTTGAATATATGTGAGAATGATGTATTAGTCGATCAAACTTTGAATTTCGTACCACGCCAGTATTTTTATTGCCTTAGCTTGTGTTAAACTAAATTACTTACTAGAAATTAATTCATTCAGCATGATTGTTAATGCTTGGGATGAATGGAGAATTTGTAATGATTGGTGTTTTTTATGTTATACAACTTCAATGGGTAATGATAGGCTTTTTGGGTGAAATTACCTTACAAACACACAAATTATCTCTAAAACAGATAATTGCGCTTCAACATAGGTCATTACCGTGTATGAAACCTTCATTATATGAAAATTTTGGTTAGAATGTAAAAATTGTACAGTTCGAAGCTATGTTGGTTGGCTTATTAAATTTTGGGGCCATCGTGCAATTCTTGGTAATCTAGTGCAAA
The DNA here is from genome assembly GCA_032355605.1 of Rubia tinctorum. Classification (NCBI taxonomy): domain Eukaryota; kingdom Viridiplantae; phylum Streptophyta; class Magnoliopsida; order Gentianales; family Rubiaceae; genus Rubia; species Rubia tinctorum. The sequence continues at coordinate 14,060 of JAULKM010060499.1, read as the reverse complement.
CAATCAATGTTGATTTTCGAGGTCATTCCGTACACCCGTTCGGGTCAGAAACACATGGTAATGATCACATTGTATTGAATTGCAATTTAGTGCCGACATTTTTTTAATTTTGACCCTTTCAAGATTCTTGGAGGGACTAAAGTGCAAAAAGGAAAAAAGTTTACTCGTATATCAAAATTAAAATCTGCTTGAACCGGATGGCACTCCAAACATCCTGGATTTAATTTTCATATTACACGAGTGAGTTAATGAACATGTTGGAGCCCTAAAGTAATGTCGAAAGATATTTGGATTCACATAGTAAGTTTGAAGAAAACCATTGTCCGGTTACTCTAAAATATGTACTAGCGCTTTCAGAGTATTTACCATCGAGGCACAAATTTTTTACAATTTATATTTAAGGCTAAAATATTAAATTTGTTTTTTTTATAGTTACGGAAAGTATCATAAATGCATCTCACGTTTGGAGGACCTAATTGCAAGAAAAGAAGATCAACAAGTTGTAGAGTCATAATAACCTTGAAGGTCCAACTATTAAACTTAATTATTATGGTACATTATAAAGTCCTATTTGGATCCATGGATTATTGGTCGACGGGGTGAATGTAAATGGTTGTGATCATAGTGAAAATTTTACTAAATATATGAATACATATTAATTTTTTGTTTTGGGGTCCGGGCTTTGTCCATATTAGGTTACAACACCTAATTGAATGTCTAATCTAATCAAGAAAGTATCAATTTGTCAAATCGGAGGGCCTGAAAAAATATGTGGGGTAAATGTAAAAAAATGTAGCATGTGCAACTTACACAGACATACACCGGTAATTTATTTGAAAAATACCAGTGTACAGTTTTAAATTATGGGCGGGAAACATTGAAAATTTGAATTTTCAGGTAAAAAATGTGGGAATTTTTCTACACCGGTACTTGAAACACTAGCACCGGTAAACATACCGATGTTAGGTACTTAGTGAAAATTTCCTATACTTGCTCTCGGTTTAGACAAAAAATGGAGAAAAAATGATTTAAAGCAGCAGCATCGCGCAACTGCCTTATATATTTTTTACATCGGTGAAATTTTTATTTGCATTTGTTTTTTTACCAGTGCTAGGTACTTAGTTAAATTTTTAACAGTTTGCTCTTGGCGTTATGAAAAAGGAATTAAACCAGTGGTGAGCAGCTGCTTTAATACCAATATCTACACCGGTATTTAACCTTTTGCACTGATATTTTTACCGGTGCTAGCTCCTTAGAAACATTTTAAATTCTATAACTTTCTTCATTCTCACATACGCATCGGTAATCCTGAATTTACCGGTGTAAAACTCACGGGTATATTAAAAAACTGAAGTTCAAACAATCATAACCGTGCTCCCCATTCAATACACCCCATCCCATCCAATCCTCTCTTCAACTTCCATCAAAATTAACCACCATGACTTCTCATCAATCACCATGAGTTCCCATAACTCCTCAATCCTCACTATCCTTTGCTACAAGAGGTTGAAGAGTACATCATCTTCCACAACATTGATACCTTACAACCCCATTCATGTAGTGGGAAAAGTTGTAGATTCAAGTAGAGAAACCTCGCCAATTTCGTTGCATCTCTGAAGGTAAGTCATCTAGGTATACTTTTCAATGGTTTGACATGTTAAATTTTTATAAGGAATCAATACTATTTTTATGCTCAACACATGTTTGACAAAAAAAGCCTCAAATATAGAAAACATATTTTTCAAAATGTCCCATTTTGAAAAAAAAACATGTTTGAGCATATGTGATATAGTGTGGTATGATTATGCTTCATTTGTGATATATGATTTTTTCACAAAGTCTTGTTTTAGGCAGGCTAAGCTTTAGGCCAGAATTTATTATGCAATCACAAGAAGTTTAATGGGATGGAGTTTTTCCTAAAATAAGCTAATAAATTTAAGGACCTACTATGCAATAATCAAAATATTTTATATATCAAATATTTTAGATTTTCATTTTTTTTGTCACGGATCGAAAACCTCTCGCGATTAAAAACCGTCACCGGCCAACAGTTTTCGTCGGTTTTTCGGCGGATTTAAGCTGGAAATTCACCGATCTCCACTTATTTTCTGTCGTGCCTCTTCTTTCATCATAGAATCGAAGGTCTACCACTGGATCATCGACAATGGCATTTTGTGATGAGCTTGCAGGGGAGGAGCTCTGCAATGACGGCGAGGCAATGCGCTGAGCTCACAGTGGAGGAACACTGCAACATTGGTGTTACAACAAGCTTCCGCATGGAGGAGCTCTGCGACGATGAGAGAAGCTAATTACTGTAGGCGATGGCAATTACTGCAGGCGACGGTGGATAATTGCAGCTTCTAGAGCTAGGGTTTTAGTGAGGGAGGTGAAGGCGACGTCTGAGGTGAAGGCGACGACGGATCTAGAGTTTCTGCAATGGGGAGCATGGCGGAGAGGAGGTGACGGTATACACGTGAGATCCACGCTTGTCTTTGAGGAAGAAGATTGCACGTGTAAACACATGCTGGCAGACGCTGGACGAAGGCGTCGTTGGATGGCGTTGAGGCGGCGGTGAACAGCAGCAGAAGCGGCGGTGGATAGCAAATGGCTGAGCTTCTCCACATGTGAGGTGAGGTTTAATATTGTGTTCTACTTTTTTTAAAGACTTGCTGAGGTTTAATTATTACTTGACTGAGCTACATGGCAAAAAAAAATTTTTTGGTCTAGTGGTTAACACTCTTGCTCTTGAGGTTAAAGTCTAGAGTTCAAATCTCTGTGTGACCTTTATTTTGAAGATTTTATGTTCCTGGTGTTTATGCTGAGGTTTAATATTATTTAACTGAATGTGTGTTCAATAAGATTCGTTGATGTAGTGGTTATTTCTCTAAACTTTGTGGTTAGTGTCCTGGGTTCAAATCCCCCCAGGTCTTTTTTTTAAGAACTTTTATTCCTGAGGTAATGTAGCTTTTTATAGATGTTCGTAGTTTTTTTCTCTAATGTTGATGTTATTCATTGTTTGGGTGAGATGTAATTGATATAAGTTGAGGTTTTGCAATATTTTAAGGGTGATATAGATTGATACTTGTAGTTTTTAAAAAAATTCTCATGTTGACGTTTTTCATTATCAGGCTGAGGTTTTGGTAATAGGAGTTGATGTTTATAGTATCTTTTTTCTTCTGTTGATGTTTTTCATTTTCTAGATGAGGTTCATGTGTTAGAAGTTGATGTTTGTAGCTTTCGGGTGACATTTGTAGTTTTTAAAAAAAACAATGTTGACGTTTTATGATTTTTTGAGTGAATAATATATGCTCTTCATGTATCGTAGTTTTTTTTGGTTTTTTTAGTTGTTTTTTTCTTCTGATATTGATGTTTTTAGTTTTCCGGGTGAATTGTAGTTAACAAGCGTCGATGTTTTGTAGTTTTTGGGTTATATTTGTTGATATTTTTTGCTTTTTTTTCCTCTCATGTTGATTTTTTTTCCCAGTGAGATTTAGGTGATATGAGTTGATGTTTGTATTTTTGGGTGACATAGGTTATTTTTTGTAGGTTTTTTCTTATGTTGACGTTTTTCATTTTCTGGGTGAAGTTTAGGTGATAAGAATTGATGTTTTTAACTTTTGGTTGATATTAATTGATTTTGTATTTTTTTTAAAAAAATATACATAATTGAAGCTTTGTTGATGTTTTAATGATATTTATGATTTTAAATTGATGTTTTGTTAGTTGTTACTTGCAGTCGACATTTTTCAATTTTTTGTCGATTTTTATTTATTTTTATATATTTTTGCGGTTTTATTTTATTATTTTTTCCTATAATTTTTTTGTTGATGTTTTATGATTTTTCGTTAATATTCTGCTATTTTTTGCTAATGTTTATAATTTCAGTTCGATAATCATATTAATAATTTGCATTTTTTAAAAAAATAAAAAAATTAAATTTTTTGCAGTCTACAGATGGCAAGAAAAGATGGGAAAAAATTGGACAAAAAGCCCCTAAAATTATTAGCGATAGGTCCCTGTAAAATCATTAGAGATAGGTCCCTGGAGCTAGAATTGCATAAAGGCCCCTGCCTAAAGTTTTGGTTGCCTCACAGGTGACCATCTGATGATTTTTTGGGAAATTTATTGGGGTATTAATCAAGTCATTTGTGTTGGTGTTTGAGATGTATAACTATGTCGGTGGTGTTATTTTTCGGGTCGGTTCAAGGGTGCTCTATGTGTCGTATCGAGGGTGTACTTTAATATGGAAGGCATTGTGCGAATGTACTTCTTGTAGTATGAATGTCTTTGTTTTTTAAAGGAGGAGCTCTATGAGTGTATTTCTTATAGAATCATTTTTGTTATTCATGTTGTATGAATGACTCGCATTTTTTCTCTACTCTATTATTGTAGATGTCGCCTAAAAACGTGGGAAGTTAACCACAAAGAGGAAGCGACCAGGACCACAAAAGAAGGATGATGTTATCCCTGTTGAGGTAGATGTTGTTGAACAAGAACCGCCACACAAAAGGATTCCATTGCACATAGAGTTTGAGAAGGAAGAAACATCGTAACATCAATCAAGAAAGAAAATTAAAAATCGACTATTAATGAAATCGGGAATAAAATGGATGTTGAGGAAGAGAATGAGCGGGGGATGTCGGTGGTCGACCCTCTAGTTGCCACGGGTGAGGCAAAGAGCACCTGCAGAGGAAGAAAAGTGAATAAAAAGGACAATGACTTATCCAAGGCTGGGGGCAAATCTAGTGGGAATTCGACAAGTTCGAGATCAAAAGTTGGTGCAGGCAGTGTGGAACTGCTACATGTTGGTCCGTCATAATGGTAAAGGAGAGCAATCCCGTCCCTATTGCATTTGAGTTCCATGAGAAAGTGGTGGTCTGAACGAAGAACTAGATAGCGTGGACAACTTACGGCAACTATGCATTTTAACGTCGCATCAAATTTGGATCATGGGAACACTAGAGCGATGTCCCAGCCGATGTTAAGGAAGAGTCATGAAAGGATGTATTGGTAAGCTCATCGAAACTTTTGGTCCATATGATTAATTTCTTCAATAACGAACACATGATCAATGTCTCCCTGTGCATAATTTTCATTTCAGGCAAGCTTCAAAATTGAAAACATTTTGACCGAAGGTCAAACTCAAATGTTGAAGAATGATGTGTACAAGAAGCCAAGAAACCAACATCGGAATTGGAAGACAAAGATGGCAAACAAATACATGCATGACGTGGACAGTGGACACAAAAAATTGCATGTCAAACCATGGGAGATTTATAAGTGGATGGATGAGGAAGAGTTGCATATGTTTGACCAAAGGCATCGGACACCCGAATTCCAGGTATGATTTGCTACAATTAACAAAGGGAAACTATATTGCCAATCAATTGCATTACTTTTTTTATTAAACAATTTAATGATAACCCAATCCCTCCCCTTAGGTGATTTGAGAAATGGCAATTGAGCAAGCATCGGCCAAGGATTACATTCACCACACTGGGAGGAAAGGGAGCCGATACGTCTAAGAGAAACTTGCTGAGCAGCTTAAGGAAAAGAAGAGGAAGAAGCTTTCCGATCAGAGCTTCACTGAAGAGGAGATTGAGCAACAATTCAGTCAAAGGAATTCAAAGCAGACAGATCGCTTGTTTACTTGGAGATGAACAAGGACAAGAAAGGGAAATACACCTCAAAAAAGGTTCAAAATTTGCTAAGAACGTTGTAAGTACTTTCAATTGCTTGCACGTAATTTAATTTCTATATATTTTTTCTCCATTTTTCATATATAAATTTGCATTTCCATATCGACACAGTTGAGAATGAACGAGGAGAAGAAACGAGGGACACTGATATTGCAGCCAGGTAAGGACGTTATCATAAAGGCGACAAACAAGAAGGATCACTCAGGTACGTACATGGGGACTCAGATTGGTCTACCCACATAAGTGGTTGTTCCTTATATAACCCACGAAAAGTGCTGTGGCGATTCCTCAAGCAAGCAAACCCCACAGAAGAGAGCACCAAATGATCAACCGGTCGCAAGGTTATGGTGTCATACCTTGAGCAGCTAGTCAAGGGTTTCGTTGCTGCATGCGCTGTTGAAATCTTGGCAGGGCTTAATAATCCAAACAAGTTCATCGAAAATACCATGGATGACTTTGTTCCAGATGCGTCGAAGTCGGGTGGAGAGCCCAACGATGGACAAGATGATGAGGAGGTATTCCTACATAAATAAATATAGTTTCTTCATAATAAATTTCACATCTTCAAATATATAATAAAAGCGTTAACATTTTCTTGAACTATCTAACTTGAAGGATGGAGAAGATGTTACATTTTACATCAAAGACATTGTCGTAAGAAGATCATGGTCGCACATGAGTTGCGATAAATGCCTCGTCGTTAGCATAGGTAACATGGTGGTGTGGCTCGCGTAAGAGTTTACGAGCCAATTGGGCGGGATTGCCCTCAGCCTACCACCAGTTCGATAATGTTGGAGAAGCCTTTGATAGTATCATCGCTTGGTCGGTCTCTTTGATAGGTAAGGGAGACAAGCAACCAAGCGATAACGATAAGGAAGATGCCTACAAGAAATTGGATGCCAACGAGGAGAACATTTAGATTTTCACCAATGATGAGGTACATTCAAGTTACAACTTCACTATCATTTTTACACAACATACAATTACAAGTGCTGCAATCAACAAATAATATTAATGAATTCTTGTAACAAGGTATAACCTGTACATCTTCTGGTAAGCGATCTCACTCAAGTACCAATTACAGGCCATCAGCGAGAGCACAAATTGTCAAAAAGCCATCGAAATAGGTCTTTTACTATACCACAACCATTAAATTTTAGTTTCCTATGACCAAACATTTGTACTTGTTAAAAATTGCATTTTGTGTAACTTCGCCCCCGGTAAATTCATAACAGGCGAAACTTGAAAGATTTCTCGCTTATGGAGAGATTCATCGTATATTGCAATGCGACTATCCTGGAAATGATAAAAAATAAGGACTGAATGTTCTTCCTTATTTTTCGACCGCCGACCTTATCTGTCAAGTGAACCGACGGTGTGGGCATAGATGTACTGGTCGAGTTCGGAAACAAGATCAGAAACTGCAACTCAATGACCTAGATTGATAATGCACAAATAAATGTGTGGATGGGGTGAGTTTCAAACCTTACATCCTTACTTGTATTTTTAATCAATTAAGATTCAAATCGTTAATTGTTCTTATTCTAATAGGCACCTCTACGAGAAAGTCTATGAAACTAATGTGGGCCGCATACAATTATGCCCAACAAGCCCGGGAAACTTGACTGGCATCGACAAGGAGGTCGAAAAGTGTTTTGACAATATCTGGAACACAGTGGAGCAAACAAAAGCTCAGTTCTACATTGTGCCCTACCTCAGAATGTAAGACTTTTTTTCTGCTTTATCAATTACATTTCTAACCTATTCTATGTCATTAATTAATTTGTGTCATTTTCCAGCGGCGATCATTGGTGCCTCATCATTATCCATCTAAGCACGGAAGATGTTTTCACACTAGACACACTATCGGGGGGTATCAAACCAACCAACTTGATCGAAAATAGGGTGATTCCAAGTATTACGAACAATCAAATGATAATACATTAATGAAATATACTCAAAGAACTTAAAGTTTCCATTTACTTTCATGAAAAGTTTGCTTGCACATAGCAAATGGAGAAGAGAAAGACAGAACCAGAAACCAATGACACGTGGAAAATCAATAATATAAAAGGCAAGTCATTAAATCCTAAACATCCAATTCAGCGACATCATTTATTACCTAAATAAATGGTGACAAATTATACCATTTCTTTGCAGTAACAAACTCAGCTGCATTCCTGGCAATGCGGGTAAAAATCACTTCTCACAAATAGATATTCAAAATTTCAATTGCAGACAAAATTCTCCACTAACATTGTAAGTGTCGAAATCACATATTTTCCCAGAGGGCAAAGGGCAATACCATGTTTACAAAATTTAAGGTGTCTCCAAGAGATAGTGCAGGGCTTGGATCAATGAGTACCAGCAATAGGCGAATACTTCGTTGAAACTGCTCTATGATGAGAACGACATAATAGGTTGACGATTAAATTTGTGTGGTCGGTGATATTGAATTTTTATTGATGGTGTTTGGTCGTAGTAAATTTTTGTGGTTTTTTTTATTTATTTTCATTCACGGTGATGATACTTTAAAATAAATTCGTGACTTCAGAAATCTATATTATCATACCTACATACTTTCTTACATTTTCTTGGATTAAATTTATTATAGTTTCAATTCAAATAATTCTGGCTGTAAATGCCTAAAAATGATCCGGGAGGGCACACCAGAAAACAAATGGGCCATTGCAAAAATAACATTACCCATACACCAGTAAAATTAAGATATGTCGGTGTAAGAAACACTCATCGATAAAATGGACATACCAGTGTAATTTCACAAACACTAGTACTAAACACCGGAACATATAATACCGGTGTATGATATAGTAAGGTTTCACATATTAATACCAGTGCAGTTGAAGATATACCGGTGTAAGGAACCTCGGTTCCAATCAATTATTACAACATATTATACACCGATGTTTATAATTATATCGGTGCAATTGTGGTTGTGCCCCTCTAGGCATATGCAAAATATGTACGCCGGTATTTTTTTGGTATACCGATTTCAAACATTTGTGGTGCCTTAATTATTTTATTTTTTATTCCTACCACCGACATCATAAACATGTGCATAAGAAAACCTACACCTGAATAAAGTGGTGGTGCCTATGTAACCACCATGTACATCGCTATACTTACGTACTGAAATTTTGAGAGTTCAAAATACATGTACAATTGTGAAAGAATACCGGTGCTAATAACCCTGTCCTGCAAATTAGCGTATACATATCCTGATTTATGATTGGCTACAATTTTAAATGCAAACTATCGCGCTTTCTTATCCATTACGGAAAATACTAGCATTAATATTTACAATGGTACGGCGATCGTCTAACTAATTAAACACGCGTCAATACAAAACAATGATGGTTTTGAAAAACGCCAATAACAGTACTTCAACCTTATTGTCAAAAATCAATCATCAGGTAAACGCTATTACCATAACAGTCTAATACAGTCATTGTAATGATACTCTTATAAAGCTAAGGTTGGGCCGCATCCTTGGAACCCAAAGAATATATTTGGGTTGGTTTAATCTAATTGGGTTTAATTATGATTAATTAATATTGTCATTTAATATATTTAATAAGAGTTTCGATCACATACAATGACTGTGAGGAGTCAACTATTGTAAATACTAAGGTGCGTATTCATTTAAGATTCATTTTGTCTTTCATATTGTGTCGATACACTTTACTGACTTTATTATCGCGGGCCTTACCCCCAGACAATTCTGGGGGCTTTGATGATCGCATATATTGTTTTGGTATGGCTCTTTAAGTTGCTCACTTTAATTAGGTTCCTCTCTACTCCCTCCCCACCTCCCTCTATTTTTCTATATCTTTTTGTGTGGAGTAGTATATAGAAGCTTAAAGCATGTTGTATAGTAATTTCTCAATTTATACAAAAATACTATGAAACTTACTTGTTTTCAATCTCGTTCAAAATCTCTTCTTCCCAGTTTCTACAGCAACATAAAGTAATCTATCTTTTCTTTTCTTGGATTTTTTTAATGTTTGATGGCTTCTTTATTTATGTAAAAAGAACTGCTCAATTGGGTTGCAAATAACTTTTTTAAGTTAAAAGTATAATAAATCTAATTCTAGAAAGACATATATGGTAGCTGTTAATTTACATGTGGGGAGTTTCGTTGCTAATTTTCTAGTAGTTTATTGCTATTCTGTGAAGCCGGTTACAAATTTACATATGCTTTAAACATGTGTTGGATCCACACAACCAATCGTGATTTAGAAGTAAAGACCATATCTAGCGATTTCTTAGATTATATTCTGCAATTTAATGCTTCATGTTTCATGAGTTATATTGGAAGTTTATAAAGATAATACATGAGCAAAGATGAATAGTTTTAAGTGGCACTCTTGAAGATACGAGTGACATATTGATAAGTGGCACTCTTGAAAATACGAGTTATATGCTGATAAGCGGCATTCTTTAAGAGGCGACTGATATGCTGATAAGCGGCACTCTTGAAGAGATGAGTGATATGCTGATATGCGGCATTCTTGAAGAGTTGAGTGATATGCTGATAAGCGGCACTCTTTGTAATAGTCTCAAGCTTGTTTGCTATGCGGTGTAGCTGATGATTTGAGTGAAATGCTGATAAGCGGTACTCTTTGTACTGGTTCCAGCTTCATATGATATTCACTGCGGTTGATGATATGAGTGAAATGCTGATAAGCAGAACTCTTTGTATTGTTTCCAGCTTTGTATGTTACGTGCTTCAGCTGCTGGTTTGAGTGAAATTTTGATAAAAGACACTCGTTTTAATGAATCTAGTATCGTATGTTACGCGTTGCGATGATGATTCGAGTTGTATGCTGACAAGCTGCACTCCTAATATTAATTCCAGTTTTGTAGGCTAAACGCAACAATCGATGACAATTGGTAGGCTACGTGCTGCATATTTTATATTGATAATCGTACTTCTCATGCCATCACTGTAAATAATAAAAATATAATTAATGCTATGCACTACAGTCGAGTTACCCTATTTTCAACATTGCACATAAATATGCTCTAGGGTTGAGAAAATAAAAGGCAATATTCTAGGACGAATATAAATTGCAAACATAATATAAAACTTTGTACACTATTACATGTAAAATATAACAAAATTTGAGGATTAAAGCTTCATGCCCATTAAGTTACATGCTATGTGTTGCATATCTACACGCAATACTTGAATTAGATCCTCCAATGATTAAGGCTACTTGATTGCTCCTGCCTATGCGAGCTCTAAAAAACTGAACAAACAATAAGCTAGCTTCGTAAATATAGTCAAGAGAATCAAATGTGCAAAAATATTTTATAACTCCTAGGGGGCAATATAAAATGCCCGAGGAAAACTTAAGCGTTCATAGGTTAGAGGACCATATATTCACACTTAACTTTTCTGGGGTTTTTTATGATACTTTTATGAAGTTAGGGTTAGGCCGCAGTCCAACTTATTAAATAATAAGAGATGGTTTGAAACCCAAAGAATATCTTTGGGTTGATTTAATCCAATAGGGTTTAATTATGATTAATCAATATTGTCATTTAATATATTTAATAAGAGTTTCAGTTACATACAATGATTGTGAGGATTCGAGTATTATAAAAAGTAAGGTACATATTCATTTGAGATTCATTCTGTCTTTGATATATCGATACACTTTACTGACTTTACCATCGGAGGGCCTTACCCCAGGAAATTTCGAGGGCTTTGTTTTGCAGGTCATAAGCTAAGGATCCAGCGGTGTAGCTTCTTGACGGTTTTGATATGCATCACTCTGTTTGTCATAGTTGTACTTATAAGTAAAAATGACTTATTTCAAAATAATAGGGAGACCGGAATCTGTTTTTCTCCCAAAAATTATTTCTGCTTTCAAAATAAACTGTTTTTTAACAGTTTATCAAACACTAAAAAGTGATTTGCTTATAAGCACAACATTTTGTAAAATCTGCCAAACAGAACTATAATAGTCTATACAAAAAGATATAATCGTCTACTTTCTTTTACATGAGACAATTGTTTAGAAAATATAGAAGCTCCGTCCGAGTATATTAAAAATGTAGGATATCTACTAGGTTAAAACTTGTAGAGCAACTGAACCAACCGGCATGTAGCAATTAGGGGTGGCAAAATGAACCGGCGACCAGCGAGTCAAGCGGTTTAGATATGGAATGGGTAATGGATCAAATTGATAAATGAAAAATATGGGTTGAATGGGTTGAGTTTGCGGGTTGACCGCGGTTAATAAAATGGATAGACCCGCGGGTCAAACCCGCTAATTTACCCATTTTATTCTTTTCCATAACCCGCTGCTTACCCATGGCCTGTATGTTAAATGAAATGCCGACCAACACTATATTTACCTGACTGCTCCCTTGGCTCTCAGCTGCAACTTCTGCATTTGGATGCTGGTTTGCTAGCTACACCAGACTTGTTGCGATGTTAATTTATATGCTACCTAGGAGTACAACGCTCAAACATAATCAAGGTTGAATCAATTTACTGATCACAAACTATGCTATTACCAACCTTGAGGTTGTTTTCAACTATGATCTTGCAAATTATATGGGTACTAGACATATTGTTAGCATGTTTTGCAACAAATCGACAAACCAATACAACATTATATAAAGGCTATATGGGTTTATATTTCAATCCATATGGGTTGATACCCGCGGGTCTACCCATTTTTGACCCCATATTGAGCAATTTTTAACCTGCGGGTTGATCGGGTTTTAACTCGACCCATTTTTACCCGACCCATTTTTGACCCGTCATTAAACGGGTTGAAATGGGTCATACCCATATTTTTTAATTACCCATATTACCCAACCCATATTTGATCCGTCCACCCATTTGTCACCCCTAGTAGCAACCTTTATTTATAACCTCTTAGATTGTCTTTTTGAGTTTATGTAGAAAATGTTCAAGGTAAATAGATTTTATGTGATAGATGAACATTGTAGTGCTACTTTCTTGTCATGTCTTGTAGGTTACATACAAATAAATCTAATAAAATACTATTTATAAAACAAATGAGAGTTTATTATAACTCAAATGAGGTGTTTCATCCTGTCTAACTTCTCATTGATGGAAAGGATAAGGATGATTAAGGACGATAATTGAATGTGCTGGTGCAATGTCAAAAGATATATCGTGTGAAAAAATGTATCATTTCAGAATTTATAATTCTGACAGGTACATGGTTTAGTGTTGAGTGATGAAGTGTTGTGTCTTTTCACACATTTGTTTCCGATATATACAAGCATATGCATGCACGGGAAAAAACACAGAATATAAGTGAAATTCTCAAAAATTCTCAGACATACGTAGCAGCCAAAAACACAGTTATTCAAAAGTATATAACGCGACTCACATCGATATCCAAGAAAGTTTTACCACGATCATCCAAGGTTGATTATACCATTCCATTAGAAAGGAGTATTAACATTTACTCCAACAATCTTAAAGAGTAATTCCGTACGTATTGGATGATGAGTTTGGTGGTGCTTGTGGTGCATGCATGATGGTACATCATGCAGCGCATGAAAATCAGGAAGAGAAAGAGTGCAGAATGCCAAAGAATTGCACAGAAGAAATGGAAATGCGGTGATACTTTTCACTACAGGGACGGTTATAATGTATAGACTTGAACAAACTTATAAATTAGTAATTCTTATTTCCAAAATCTAAAATGCATGCAATATTGGTTGGTTACTTTGTGTTACTTTATATGGCATGGTATAGTGAACATAATATATCAATGATGCCAAAACACATATGAGTATAATTGTGAATATGTATATGAACATAAAAAGTGATGTGTCAATATTAAATGGTTTTGATCTCTTAATCCCATGTATGTTCATTAATATTGACTAATTGATGATGGATGTAGTATTAATTTTTTGCTTTGAATATATGTCCAGACTCAACTCAAGTAAATGTTGGGATTATTTGAATCCAATTATGTGACTAGATTATGTTTCACGTTGAGATGAATAAATTTTATCACTGAATTTGGTTGTTCCCGTGAATTATTATGTAAGACGTTTGCCAAATCAATTAATTGATAAAGATAACAATCGATTAATTTAATGATCAGGTCTAGTTTATTTTGGATGACTAAATGTCTATTATTTTTTCGAACAAATGTGTAAAGTCACATGTGATGAATTTAATTATGGAGTAATGGTGAAGACACATGTGGTAATTGATTGGAAATTTGTGAACTTATGGTAAAAAGAAAAAACTTACCAGTGTTGGAACACTGTCCGAAACAAAGAAGGAAAGTGCAGATTTGCGATCGGTTTTTAGAATCAATATTGCGATTGGTT